>KZ061636.1:264583-305051 GCA_002091835.1 Anopheles maculatus | reverse complement strand
ATTAAAACCCCCGAAATCTTTTGTGAAGAATTCAATTCGGATGCTTTTTTGTTGAATGAAATTTCGCTCTTCACACAATCACAAAAAAAAACGTAGACTCTTGAGAGCCTTCCCGAGAGTGGTTCCTGCGGTCTTTTTTTTCTGGCCACCGAAAGCCACTTCATTGCAATGGAGCAACAACAAAAAAAAAGACGCCTTTCTTCTGCTTATTCATCGCGCGGACTAACCTACATTATAACACCGCTTATGCACACACAGAAGCGAATAAAGAACGAGAGGGCGAGAGGGAAAAACAGATGACGAGCCCGTTATTAGAAAGAAGGTCGACGCACACACTAGCATGAATACCGTTGGACCGTGGATCAGCGTGGGACACTCGAAGACGGAAGATCCTTCATTTTTTGTGTTGGGTTTTTCATTTTTTGTGTTGGGTTTTTCGTTTTGTGTATGTGTGCGCTACCTGATCCTTGCCAGGATCGCCGAAAATCGGGAGCTAAAACGCGTATAAACTTCATTCGCCCTCGCTATTGTGGACGTAGAACGATCGAATGGGACGATCCCGCAGCGAGCGATCCTCCCAGCGAACCAGCAGGTTCATCCTGTGCCAGAGGACCGAACCCAGATGCGTCCGTTTTGTTTGATGATTTCGAGCCGTCGATCCAACCCACAAAAATCTCATTTCGCTCGAGACGGAAAAACACACAGGGAACCTGCGATGGGAAAGCGCAAACGGATGCGCGAAGGATTCGCTTCGGTGCGGCTGGAATGAATGCTAGAGTCCGCTTCGGATCATCTTTTTTTTTTTGTTGGGCCGAACCGAGTTGTACCGTTAGACGGTGATTTTTACGGATTGAATTTCATGACGAATGAAATGTGCGTGTGCATTCGCTCAGGTGGTTTTTTTTCGATGAAAAAAATACAAAAAAAGATGGACAATTTGTTGGAGAAGCGAGCGGCTAGTATTGAGGATGGACCTTAAGAAGGTTGCAAATGGATGGTGCAGGGCTTTGGGAACGCATCGAGAACGGATGCAGAAGGTGATAAAGCGAAATTAAAACCTCTTTTCCGATTAAATATAATAGCTCCAGATGGTATTCGATTAGGGAGCGAGATGAAATAGAGAATAGGAGGTTGATAGATGAGCGCTTCTGTTTTTGAAAACAATTTCTAACCCGAAATTTCTTCCTCAAAAAGTCCAACTACCACGAACACGATCACTCATTTTCCTTTCCTTTTAAAATACCGACGCACAATTTACCTACTGACAACTGTCTCTTGTGACAGTGAGAATGTGTGCACTTTTTTCCCATCGCAGTAGCCACATTACCGTGGTGATCTCATTTTCCTGCTGTTTACAAGCACTCAACTACCGGGAAGATGCATCGCTATGCGCAATCGCATTCCCTTGGACAGATAAAACAAGTAGGGGACCGTCTTTCGCTCGTTTTGCGCATCGTAAGAAGATGCATCGCTTGGAAAATGTCTGCACACGGAAGATGGTGAAAAAAATGTGCGTGTTTTGGAAAACGATTTTTTTACCGTTTCTCACGCAATCTGTGATAGGGAGGAGAAGCGTACTGATAGATTCGTGTTTTTTTGTGCTTTTCATACGAGGGGTAAGCATTTTTTGTTGGTCCCTTCATAACTTTAAGAAGAAGGAAAGAAACACGCAGGGAACGGTTCCGTTTCCGTCCAACTTCACGTCCGGAGATGCATCGTTGCAGCTTGGTGAGTTGCTAGGGATGGTAATTTTTTTCATAATTCTACTATCCCTTGGTTGCATTTTTTTAGGGTTCGATAGTGAAACTATAGATTGCATAGGTAGAGGGAATTGATGACACAAAATTGCCCAAAGAAATCTTAAGGCCACCATCGACAACAACAAAAAAAGGTAGATTTGCAAATCAAACTTACCCTGGCGAAGTCAGGCGAAAGGGGACTTTGGGTCCGAACTTTGGGTGTGTTTTGTTGATTGGAAATTAGCAGGAGAATCTTCTCACCTGGAAAAATGGTTCACCTTTGGCGAGGATGGTGATCGTGGGAATTGGCAACACATTTGGTCAGTTGTATGTCTTAGGCACTTTTTAGGAGATAAGGCGCTGTTTGTAGGAAAATGAAGATTTTGCATTGATTTTTGCCATGTTTTTGTCTTTGTTTTTATCTCTTTTTTAGTAAATAGTTATTAGTTTTTCTAGTTTGTTTTTATATGGTAATGATTCTACAAATATTTTATTATTAAGTAATGTTTTGATCAATTTTAAGTTAACCTTCATTTCTATATTCCTTATTATTAACATTCTAACTTTAGTATGTCGTTTATTTTGTTAATATGTTAGTAGTTATCTTGTTTAAATTTTCATTATTACTAATATCTGTTCTTATTTACATATTGTTGTTATGTTATTATTATTACGATCTTAAGTTATTCTATATATGTATTCTTTTTCTTTTCTTCTTTAATTTAAGCATTATTTAAGTTTCTTATATTTCAAATTTTGGCACGTGTTTATTTTTCTATGTTATTGATATTTTTATTCCTAATGTCTTTTTTTCTTATCTATTGATCGTTTGACGTTGACGATCGTTTTCTCCTCTATTTTTATCATTGCTGTCTGAGTTAAATGGAAATAAATAGCATTATCCCGTTTAAAGGAGCATCAAACCTCACGGTGTGCACTGTATACAACTCCTAACAAACTACCCTTTTTTGTGTTAATTGATTAGTGAAGAAGAAAAAAAACCCGAAAACGTCACCCAAAATGCATCTTATTGAGGTAGGACCCTAAAGAAGCCAGATTTGAGGCAACAAGAGCCAAAAAAAAACTCACCAAAAAAACTAGATCTTAACACGTTAACGGTCTTTGGTGCAGGTCGCTGGGTTGTTGGTGGTTCGATGAACAGTTTTTTGAGTGCTTAATTTCATTAGACTGTAGTTGTTTTGTTCCGAAACGTTTTAATTTCCGTCAATTTTCCAACGATGGGGGCTCAACGCATCGTAAACGAGGCGTTATTTGATGCCGGAGTAAGGCGTTACGATGAAAATTCTTTTTTGGTGCGCCAGCGTCCAATGAAGAATCGTACGGAACAGGATCACTTCCAGCAGCATTAACTGCTTATAAAAGAGTTACCCTGAGATCCATCGGACGGAAGGGTATCTTTCAATCATTGCTGATGAACGGGACCGCAGAGTGTGTAGGGACGCACATGATTTAGGCGCATCTTCGCACTGTGTTTGAAGGGAAGGCCCAACACAAAAAAAAAAAAACAAAGACCAGCATAAAAAAGCTGGGCAATCTGAGCGCGAGGATATTAATATGTTTAGAGGAAGTTACACACACACGAATACATAAAAAAGATGCGTACGACCCACCGTCAGTAACCACCAGGATTTCTTTTTTTTTTGGTAATCATTTTTCACAGATTGGTCGTTTTTATTTTGAAACTTTTAAAACACGCTTGCTCATTCCCGAGAGTTTTAATGTTTTTTTTACGTTACCCCGTCTTTTTTTCGTCGCTCTGCAGTGTCAGGGGTCCGTTTGCGCATTACCCTCAGGATCCAGGGGATGGTAACTTCCGCACAGGGACACCGGGACACATCTGCATCTGCTTTACATAATGAATCATACGAAAAACGGATCATTTTCGGTCGCTGATGCCCTACCGAGACCCACGGTTCTGGTCACGGTGCGTGACAGTTTGGATTTCTTTTTTGGAAATTAAATTTTCCTTCCTACCGATGATCGCTAAAAGGGGTAAGTTGGGATGGAAAAAAGAAGCACTGACACACACACACAGACACACATTCATACGCAATTCGCTATTCGTTATGGAAAATCAATAATTCTTGTCGGACGGGTCGGTATGACATGCTGGCTGGCTGGCTGTGACCCGTGACTCGAAAGAGCCATTGTCCCCGTGTGTGTGTGTGTGACCTCGGGAGGGGAGATGATGCCAAACTCGGGCTTTTTTTTTTAGATGAGGGTCTTTGCATAAATCGAATCGCTGAAGCTTAGCCAAACGATAAACTCTTTTGTATGGCTGGATGTAACGATCACACCGAGGAGGACTTCGAAACGTGTGAAAATGTCAGCCATAAGATCGGTGATAGATTGATTTTCTTCAGGGAAGGATTAGTCGTGAGGACATTTTGCATTAATCTTGGGTTTTCATGGACTCTACAAGGACAAATCTTAGAGCAGGTCTTTATCCAGAATTCTTTTTTTATTTTGTTCAACGTTTTGAGTTTAACAACGGTTTTCAGTTAAGGCGACCTGTGACTCCAATTCATTGATTAAACCTGTAGCCAAGTGATACAACTATTTTTTATATCAACCAACGTCTAGACTTGAAGAAGCCAAGCCCAAAACTATCGAGGAACTTCAACTGCAGTTATAATCGCTACAAGTTTAACAACGTCTTTTCACTTATCTAATTGATGAGATCAAACGTGCAAGTTGTAATCTACAAAGTGGTCCGAGAGTGGATGCTGAAGAGACTGATTAGCAGGGACGGACGATGTTGGGACTGTATAGAGCCTTGAAAGTCCAAGTACTATCATATGGTAAATTGACTCGCTTTACGACTTGTACGGTGACCTTCCCAACGTGCAATGACTCACCTGTTCTCGTCTGGCTCCTGATAGATAGTCGTGTCACGAGAATGACTCTGGACGACCCAGCCCGTAAAGTCGTTTAAGGTTGTCCACAAATACATATGAGATAAGACGGAGCGATGGTGTTGAAGCGTCCGCTAAAACGACCGAGATATTGGATTGACAGACGACGGCTCTAGACCGTGTGCGATATTGAGAATTGTTGGAGTAGTCCTAGTTGTAGAACAATATAGTAGGTTATATGTTTCATAAAGCTGATCGTGATGCTTGACGACGCTTATAAATAATACCTTTCTGACAATTCTGAGTGCGTCTACGAACGAAAAGCCTCTCAATGAGCCTCAACTGCTATCAAAAGGAATTTAAATTTTGGTATATTCAAACCTCTATCGTAGGAGCTTATCCAGTCTTGCCGTAGACAAGACGGAGTACAAACTGATCGTCAAGGTTCTGAGAAAATATCTTAACTAACTGTGAAAGAGTTACCCAAGAAAGAGTTCCATTTCGATCCATATATTTGACCCTTAATATTTGTTTTCTAAATGTTTCTATTCAAATTTTCAAACAGAACTTCCCGCAGTACATTATGGTAAGCTGAAAACTCCTGACCATACCCCGTGAAACTTTGACATTGATGTGCGTAACACGCTTTGCACCGTTTATCACATCTTCCTGAACCCCTCGTTCCCGGGACAAGCCCACAAGCTGACATCAAAAATACTGCTGGTTGGACATTACTACGCACCAGCCCATTTTATCCGTTTGAAACTCTACATGGTTGTGTGTACGCCGGACCCCTTGCCCTGCTTCGCGCATCACCGGAGATCACCAACCGACTCGCTAGGCATTGATCCAAATGCATACAAATTAGCCTACCATCATAAATTATCGGCAACACCGCCACACCGAGAAGGGTATGACACGGTTTTGTGCTGCCCCCATGTGCGCCGAGTGTTGGCCCACCGAAGGCCTCGGCCAACCGAACACTCTTGGGTGGCTGTGCTGCCACCGTGCTTTTGTTGGGTTGTTCCGGCCGTTTTATTGATCCACCAAATGGGCCCTTTTTTCACAACGATCGGCGTTCGAGTCTGATTCATCCCGCGGCCTGGTAATCGTTGCCCGGGTAAAGGCAGGTAATGTGCAGCGAATGGGAAGTCTGTGTCACCTCGAGGTGTGGCCAAATTGTCACCCCAGCATCGCTCATAACCGGCACGACAACGGCGACGAGATGAATGAATAATTTATCCTCCACGATCGATGCACACCGCCGCAAGCCACCGGACATACGAGCAGGATCGTCCCAGCAAACAGGGTGCGAACAGTGAGTGAGTGTGTTTGGCCACGAATTCGCGGGCGTCACGCACGCCTTCGCGACTGCAAAACCCGCAGCTCAATGGTGCAATGGTGCAACCGCGTGTACGGACCGGATGGGAGTGTTTCAAGAACCGACGGAACGTCCCTCCCGGGCGAAAGCACCACTTTCCCTTTTAGGGTCTTCCCTTCCATCTTCTGCTGAACTTCCTAGCAATGGGCAAAAAGCAAAAAAAATACCTTCGCAGACTAACGATCATCGTCGATCATTTATCCTGTGGTGCGCGAGGGTTGACGATTAATTAAGTTTCTCGTTTCCATTCGTGCCTTGTAATTCACCCATCGGTGCATCTTCTGACCCACGTGAAGGAGCATGTTGGGTTGGTAATGCTCACCCCCGCAATAAGCATCGACCGGAGCAACAAAGCATCGGGATTAAGTCCTTACAAGCGTGTTCCGTCGTGGGGTACGGGATGGATGGAAAACAATTATTACAGTTAATCACATCACCACGCGGGACCCGGGCGAAGTCTTGTTGGCGAAACTGTAATTAAGGATTTGATAAAGCGACTGAAAAGTAAAGCGCAACGGACAAGCCACCCGAGACAATGGATCGCAGCCTCTGGTCGATTCTTTCTATCCTCCTAGAGGGAGAGATATATAGAGGGCTCCGGTGATTCTGACTCCAAAATCTTCTTTTAAGAAGCGAATATTAGCTACGCGGACCTCAAAACTGGAGACGCCGTCTTCTCCATGTCCGAAGATGCAACAAAATTATCGTTAAGTAAAATGACTGCAGCATGACTTCGGCATAATGGGCTAAGTGCCCATCATTTCCCCAATATTCCCATATACATATTGCGGTGTGCCATGTGGGAGTACGGTAATAAGGCCGAGAAAGCCCGTTCCCGTTGGGCCTGAGATGAATTGAGTTGTTCCAGTACTGTCCGATCCCCCGGGGCCAGGGGAACACTTCGGGGAGAAGCGAGCCGACCGAACCGAACATGACTTCCAAGGGCTTTTAGGTTGTGCCCAACCTCAAACCCATGAGCTCATGGTCAAACGGCTTGTGACACTCCGGATCGTACCAGACATGAATCATAAGCGCAGGCGAGCAAACTGCCAATAACAACAAAAAAGTCGTCCAAAGCAGGAACACAGCAAAAACGATGGGTAGGTCTCTTGCCATTACACACGCTCCAGAATGGTTCATTACATAATTATCGACATCGGCGGGTGGACATCGGTTTCGAAGCATCGATTGGGCACTGGCGAAAGCGGGGGCCCACCCAGTTGCAACAATTGGGGCGGACGTTGTTTAGACAAGCGAAAACAGCTCAAATTGGCAGCGTGTGGACACGACTTTTCCGAGACGTCTGACACCGCTTCGGCGAGGCGAGCCTTTAATGACATGTTTTGGAGTTGCTTAGAGAGAAAGATGAAGAACGAGAGACTCGGTGGGAAGCTTCAAGCAGTGTTCCAGGTGTGTTGCCGCCACGATGCTTCTGGATGTGTTGTCCAGCGTGGTGGAAAGTGTGGACGGTGCGACGGTTCTAGACAACGCCACCACGGAGACTCCGATCGTGATGCTCTCTTTTGTCTAAGCGTTAAGCAATGGGAATAGTTGGCAGCAACACGCAAGGTTCCGGTTTGCAGGTTTGCTGACCTTTTGACTTGGAACCTGGGGGTCGAACCCCAGGTTACAATGTTGCAGCAACACGGAAGCTCAGGGTGGTGTGAAATTCTAACCTTAATTCCACTGCAACGGTAAGTTGCATGATCGCGTGTGGATGGCTCTCGAGGTCATGATTCTTTTTTCATCTTCCAACGTAAACATCTGTAATCGTTTGTAAGAACCTTATGAAATTGACATACGTGTAGACGCGACTTAAACCGAATGGTGACAGCTGTCATCAGAGAGATAAGAAGAAATAAAAAAGTAAACAACCGCAGTGCAAGCTGTTGGATTTTCCACCTCCTAACATCGTTATTCAGTTTAGCTTACTTTTGCTTCCAGCCATCAGAAAATGCAATTAGAACGCCCGGTAATGAGAACGACCGGACCACAATCCTTCCCCGGCAGAGGTTTACTGGTCGCTAAGAGCGACCCAAAAGCGACAGGTGAATTGCAACAGAAAGTCAAATGTAAGTGCATTGTCGTGACGCGATTAGTGTCCGTTCGTGGTAATTAGTATTGCCTTCACTTTCGAATCCTGCACCAAATTGGTACGTAAGTCCGTGGGGTTAGGTTAGTTAGGTTGCCCACCAAAGCCGCAGCATATTGATGATGATGTGTTTATTTGTAATTCACATGCTGAAAATGGTGCTCCTCTTTCTAGAATGTTTTGTTTGCCATTTGGAGTCAGATTAAACGATACTTCCCTGACCCAATGTTCGGGCGGTCGCCCATGGAAAAGGGTAAAGAATTTAAATCAAATCACGAAGTTAATGTTTTTCCACTCCAGTGCGCGGTTTCGGATGGTGCAATCGAGATGGCGATGCTCCAGATCCAGTTTGGAAGAGGACGCCAAATCGTATGCGACCAAGTATGCATGGGAAAATGCATCTCCAAAAGCCGGAGCTGCACCGAATTGCACCGTACCCTGCGACTGTCGTGTCTTGTTGGATGGTTTGTTGGAAGGAAGAGCGATTGGACCAATTCTGCAATACTCTCCCGCCCGCTAGAAGGTCTCGTGATCTTTTCCATTCTTGTTGTAGTAGACTGTTTTTTTTTTTGGTTGGCTAGCGTATTTTTTTTTAAAGAGAAGGCATCTAATAGTGCTTTGCCTTCAAACATCTGAAGCGATCGTTACGATCACGTTTAGCGCCATTGTGAACTGTTGCCTAGAAGAAGATACTCCGTACAATCTGTAGCGTTTCATGTGTATTAAAATTTACGTAAATGAATGCTTTCTAATAATTGTTTTACTTTCTCTGAAGCTCACAGGAAGCTACTCTCGTTAAGAAATTGATAGCGTCACCCTTTAACCTCCGCTTTCAAAACTTTTTTTCCCATAAGGAGGTCTCCCTTGAAGACGCCTTCCACTCAGTGGCGTACGATCGATTTGCTCGGATAGAAGACAAATGTCTAATATATAATTGCCTTCCACCCACGATGGCATTGTGTTCCTTGGCTTCCTCCACCAACCCGTCATCTGGTTGTCCCCTTACATCGCCACCCCAAGCACTACTCGATCATTCGAGAAAGCCAAACCTGAGGGCGGTCTCCATCAACTGCTTCACAACGAGACGCGCCAAACGCGGCAGAAGCTGGTGAAATTGCGCGAATCACAACAAAACACGATTTAGTTTTTATTTTATTTTAACAAGTTTGCACCCGTTTTGGAGTATCGGAACGGAATTGTTTGCGCACTTGAGACGGGTGGACAAGGCGAATGGAGTGTCACAGGATAGGGGGAAAAACGCGCAAACAACATAATAAAATTGTTTTACCATTTCGGAAAAACCGACCAGAATTCATCGGGCTATGGAAGCTCCCGTAGCAAAACATAACAATCACCTTACACCGTCCCCATTTTCCTCTTGTACCACCTGAGCTCCTTCCCCCACCAGAACAAAGCACAAATGGAAAAGCAAAACGGACGAGATCGGTGTTTAATTTGCATAAACACCGTTTCGTTCCGCGTTTGTTTGGTGTTGGTGTGGTGGACCCGCTCGCTAGCTGCAGCTGGGTGGCAGTCGTATCGGTGGGAAAGTAGCTTTTCACGGGAAGAAGAGAAGAGGGAGGTTGTAGGACGGGATACAGTACACGTGCATGGACATTGCTCCTTACATGTCGCGGCAGGATCGAGTTCAGCCGTACGGCAAATGTTAACAGATCGTGTACCGTGAAAATGTTAACAGATTAGAAAGATGCCACCGGTTTGCGGTCTGGGAGACTTGGAGAAGAAAGGGGTAGGACAAGGGTGATTGTTGACCAGCGGGTTGAAGATCGTCTCCGTCGGTTCCTTAATTGGGTTATACTAGATTTTTGTTGTTGAACGAACAACACAAAAAAGCAGTAGAGAAGATGCAGCGCTGGACGCTTTTAGTTGCTATAAAATGATTCTTTTATAGCAAAGTCTCAAATCAAACCTTAAATAAACCAGCCGTATTAAATAAAACAATCTTTCATCTTGCATAAACCCATCTTTCGATCACAATCCGATCGAAATCGTTTTCGTAATCGATCTACAATAGACAATAATCGCGTATTGATCGGCACGATTATCACCGTAAGCTACTGCGATCCGTCTTCACCACGGTACGCCGCTTTTTTTTTTGTATCTTCACTGTGGCCCAGCAGGATGCCACACAAATGGGACAGCAATTGTCGTTGAATATTTATTGCCCACTGTCGATCGATCGAGCCGCGGCATGGTGCTGTGAACATCACACCCTCCAGCCAGATCACCCACCACCAGTCCACCGAGAGGTTGTTTTTTTATTCGCGTGAACGCAAGAAATAACAAATCGTTTAACACCTTGCCTTACGCTGTGCGCTGCGGAGCGCTATGTACAGCCGGGACGCGTCCCACGAATCATTCAACCGTTTGACCCTTGGCCGCCCGATCGGCTTGTTACGGTCGTGTTGCGTGTTATTCTCGCACACCAGACAGCCGGAACGATTTCATTCAAGAAATTCGCTTGTACTTACCATTTACGTGTACTGGGCCGCGCATTTTTTTTTGTGCGACGAGGGTGTCCAGGGCATGAGAACACGACGAGAACACCCCACTTTTTTCTAGAGATGTTTTCGCACAACATTTACAGCCGAGTTTCGCGGGTTCTCTCCCTCGGGAGGGACCACGACACGCAGCTTGTCGCAATGGTACAGTCTACCGAAAGGTCCTCAGCGGGTTTTGGGTTGTTGTTGTCTTGTGTGAACCTCGTGATGCTCCAAACCCAAAAAAAACGAAGCAGCCTTTCGTGGCGCGCGTAACTCGTGAATAACTCAATTCTACCGGCATGGAATGTGTGTGCCTCCAAAATAGCCCACCAGCACAAATGGGATCGGTTCGTCTGTTCGAGGACGCAAAGCGTGGAATGTGGCGACCCATCCTTCGATCGAAGCGGTGGTGACATTCTCTTCGGGTCTTTGTGGGGAGACCGTGCCTTCGTGCCATTTTTCTTTGGGATCCTCTTCTTCTGGTTCTTCTTCTTCCGCCAAAGAATGCATCCATCAAGCGTGTTGGTTAATTTTAACCGCCGATACTGTATGTTCGCGCTGGACATGAACGATCCCTTTATTGCACCAGCTGAAGACGACTGATGATTAATTGTCCCATGTTGCTGAGCCTTGGTTGGTGCTGAAAGCTCACTTCAATTGTGAGTGATTGCACAGACCAGTCTCCTAGTCATTAGGGGGTGTTTTCTCGCTCTCTTGGCTCGGGTTGAAATTTGTTTGTCAAGCGGATGGACAAATCACCGTCCGACTGGTGTGACTCTGGCGGGCTCGTTTCGGAAGATGTGTCGACCGTCGGTTGCGTCCTAATGGGCAGTTCGTGCCGTAACGTGGACTCGTGCAGATTTCAATTAATTTGACACCGCCAGCGCAAACCGGTGTGATGGTCTGCTTTGTCACACACACACACAAACACAGGCGAAACACCAACATGACCAAGAGACCCAGATTCATGCATGTTTAGTCCAAATTATCATAACAAATTCAATCCCAATCCCACGAGCTCAATCCTTTCGCCCTGGTTCGTCTTCTGCGTGTCTGCGACAGCTTAGAAGGTGAGTAGGGGTTGGGGAAGGCCAACAGGGGGAAGGTGTGAGTTTTCTGCAGAGCTTGTACAGCTGGCTGGCCCACGCCATGCTGCCCAACGTGAGGTGATTGTGACGTGAGAATGAAAAACTCGGCTCAGAAGCGGTGAACAAACAGTTAGATAGCGGTGTTGGAATAGTGCCCTATTAGAACTGGGTGCTCTGGGACTATGGGAGAAGCTTCTAATGTGGGAGATGAAGATTTCATACATGAAGAGGTTAATAGGTGACTCAAACATCTTGAAGATAAATTTGATATAAAAAAAGTATTGAAAATTTTCTAAAACTAAACTATTTACACTCCGCTTAAGTATTTTAGGTATGCTTTGTCCAACAACCTTTGGATCGCAAGTCCACTATGCTGCTCATCTGTGTGCCTTACCGTTAGTCCTCCGATTTCTGCACGAATTTCATGACTCGCGCTTTGGCCCTGTACGAACGATCTGTCACACCGCCGTACAGCCGGTTGTGCTGGAAAGTGAAAAGGAAGTCGCGTCTTGCATCAGCACAAAAACCTTTCGGAAGACTTCGTCCGAGCTTCTTAAAGAACTCTCCGCATCCCCCCAGTTTCATTCACCCGGAGGCCGGTGTGCATCTTTCGTCGGAAATCGTGCCAATTCAATATTTATGCCGTGTGTATGATTTCGCCTCGGTGCGATGGTGTGTAACAATAATAATGTAGGACTGTTGTCTTCTTCTCTCGCTACACAAACACACACACCCACACACACACACACACACACACACACACACACACATACACACACACACACACACACACGTGCGCATGATATGTGGTCTGTTTTGTGGGGAAGAATTACACGTGGGCGCATGCAGTCGATTAGATACCGTCGATGCACAATGCTGCGAATGTGACGAACATAACGAAACGGTACAAAAGACTTCAACGAGCGATCGTATGGGAAAGGTTTGCAAAAAAAAGCAGCGACAAGCGAACGATCGTAATGGAGAGGGTTTGCCCATGCCACCTACTCGATCGGGCGATGCGCAGAGAGATAAAAAAGCAGCGACAAGCGAACGATCGTAATGGAGAGGGTTTGCCCATGCCACCTACTCGATCGGGCGATGCGCAGAGAGATGATCGATGCAATCAGTCCCTTTACCTTCTTTGCGATATCTTCTTTTTGAAGGCCTGAAAGCACGACGAGACTGGAGGAGGGCAATCTCATTCCAAAGTTTTATGGATTTTGAGTCGTATCGATTGTGAAGCTGTTGAAGAGAGTGTTAATAAAAGATAGACACTAAACGAAACGGGGTTGCTAAAAGAACTTGATAATAATAAATAATTGTATTTGATTGCCAAGGATTGCTCCAAGCAATACAACTAGCAGAGCGTTTCGAATTGATATAGAAAATGATATCAACTTTAACATGAAACACCAAAAGAATTATCGTACATGCATTTAAACAACATTATCTACATGTTCACCAGCTTTTTTTGTTCCATAACTACATTCCTCTCACACATATAGTGGCCCAAACTTTCCCATTACCAGCTCTACTCGCTATAGACGGTAAACTTTTTCCTTTGGTCTACATAACTTTAATTAAATCACCACCACTGTTCCACAAAGCAGTCCTCTAACTCGCACCACTTACCCACCAGCATTGTCCGCTTACTTTGCACGTCTGGACGTGACACAAAAAAAAACTTTCTTTTTAGAACATTCTTGAAGAAAAACGGTGACAGGCGAAGCCCGTTTACTACACAAAAGAATTGTCGCAGAAAGTTCTTTCTCCCGGGATCAAAAAGCCTGTACACGATGTCCTTTTTTATCAGCCAGCGACACTTATCGGCAGACCGATCAGGCAACTCTTCCGTAACACCCGGACGTGGACGAGTTTGACGAGTGGGTACCAACCCTTATGTTTTGCGGTACATCAGTACAGCCGGGGGAATCTCGGTTGGTGGACAACCGTGTGGCAGAAGACGAGTTTCCATCGAAAGACGAGTCCGGGAGCATGAAGAAGCGTTATGGTTTTCAATTGCATACCTTCTTTTTGTAGTGTTTTCTGTGAGTGGATGCCGATCAACTTTTGTCGGCTCACTTCAAAGTCGGTGGAGGTGTACCTGTAGCGCCACTTCAACCCATAACCAACACGAATAAACTTCGCCGAGTGAGCTAATCTTTGCTTCCAAATAAATTTCTGTGAACCTGTTCGCGCCACAGTTCAGAGGCCGGTGCGATAAGCCGTATGATGCAAATAGGCACCCGATAAGCATACTACTGCGCGAAAATCTCTTCCAACGGTTGGTCGCATTTTCCCAGCCGGTCATGCAATGAAACGCGCCGCAGCAGTTTTGCGCCCTTCGCCAATAAGAAATCATTAATCTTGGGCACGCTAGTGAAAGGGATTCGCGTCCACCCGGTACGGTGCAATACTTGCCAAAGTTTGCTCAACATCAGAGCCCTTGGGGGGGAGGATGCGCGGGACCGAGTTCTTGGAGGGTGCGAGCGGGCACGGACTGCATACTGTGCCGTCGTCACAGTCGCGGGTCGTGGGTGTCGGTGATTGCGAGTGGGCAGCTCGCATAACGTGACGCCGTGGGATGTGACAACCCCTAGGTTGACACCCTTCGGATGGGGTCGAATCAGCCACTGAAGAAGACGTACCGTATCGAATCGGCACCCGCTAGACGAAGCCCCTTAGAAGACGGCTGACGGTTTTCCTCCGAGTGCGGTGCGGTTTAATTGGGACCGCGTGTGCCCGGGTTCTGCCCGGCTGAAGGAAGCCAATTAATGGGGCATGGAATGGGAAACCACCGTGCGGGAGCTATCGCAATAATTGCTGTCCGTGATCGATGATAGAACAGTGGAAATGCGACAGTGGAAATGGATAAATCGAAGACGATCCCATGACGAGTGGGATCAGTGTTTGAAGCCGTAGAAAATTGCGCATGAATGGCGTGAGTGTAGACATCTTGACTTTTATTGCAAGTGTTAGGAGAGGATTATTCTCTAGAGGGATCGTACATCTGCGAGTGAAGAATTCAATTTGCTAAATATTTTCAGTATAAACAATTTAGATATTTGAAAAGATTAACCAGAATATGCAAGAATAGGTTAATGAGGTTTATTTAGGAATGAATCATCAAGGCATGTCTATTAGCAGGACTGGAGAATTCTTTGGCAGAAACTACAACGAGCTCTACACAGCTCTTTTGTATTAAGCGAAATCTAGAAGACCTCATTAGCAAGGGTATGTTATACAGCAATACCTCTTGTTTCATGATGTCAAGAACTCCGACAGTAGATACTGAAGTATATAGTATATCTAATGAGCCTTACTTCATGAGAGGCTCTATGAGACATCTCTATGATAGATCTCAAGCATTGGTCTGTTCTACTCTAAGAGAGATCTTTAATAATATAAAAGTGCTTCAAACATTGGTCTGATAACTTTTGTGATGTTCTGGAGCTTTATCTTTGTAAACCTGTACATTCATCAAACAATAGTAGAAATGTTGATGGCCATTCGCCTCTATTTACTGATGCCTGGTCGCGAATATGACGATTTCTATTCCTCATACCTCACGAATAAGCATAATAAGGAATTATACTTTAAATCGACGCTTTACAGTTGCTAAAACGGTTCCTTTAATTCCCGCCCACGCCATCCATCCTCGTATTCTGACAATTGAACCTAACCTCATTGCTACCATTGCTACCACTCGACACCATACCTTACTGCTTTACAGTTCAATTGTCATTCGCAAAACAAAACAAACCAACACTGCGCTCGTGTGCTCACATTGGCGGTAGCATTTTCACATTTTCCACCTTCCAATGCAGCGCCTCTAATGCCGGTGAAAATCCGAAAAACTATCCCACGCCTCCGTAAAGTCCAAAGTCATGACCTTTTTCATTCGGCAACAAACCCGACCCCCGACCATCTCATTATGTCCAGTCCAATTAAGCGCGGTCGAAACCGAAACCACAAAACCAGATCGCGGGATGCTGTTTGGCACTTGGGGGAGGGAAACCACGGAGGGAGTTACCTGAATCGAAATGTCGACGAAAAGCGTCGCCGCCACAGAATGAATCACCGGCAAACCGGGAAGTCTCCGGAGCCATTCCCGAAATCACGGATTAGCGTCCAACCGAACCAACTCGTCGTCGTCGGGCTGGCAATTGTTTCATATTTTCCAAACCCACAGCAACAAATGGCCCACAAACAGGATTACCCTCACCGTGCATTGCCCTATTTCTGACGCCGTACTGGCCCGTTTGGTCGACGCAGGTCGCTAATGCTACACCGAGCATTAACTTTTGTTTTCAAAGCTCGGATTTTGCAGCATTACCGAATGCCATTTTCCGAACTGGTTTTCCGTGCGCGCGGGTTTTGTCTGTGGCGTTTGCGTTCGTGAGTCTAGTTCCAGCCTATCCGGCCAGGGTAAGTCTGGGGCTGACACATTGTTTAGGTAGTAGCGCTTATCAAAAGTCAATATCTTCCTCGGCGATGGCTGCTGCTGCTGCTGCCGGTGCTGCTCGCTAAATGAAAGCGAACAAACAACGGCCGCTGCAGTCCCGGGTGGGAATGCACACCAGGCGTTTGGCCGCCGAAGGTGAAAAAATCGTGATGCAGTATGAAATTTAAGCTAATAATAAAAGTAAACACAAAAACTCAATGCAACCACCGTACATTCGCCTCCCCGTGAGAATTAACCCTCTCACTGGCGTGGAAAATGCACCCAAATCCGGTGTAAAAATGTGCAACCATACACTGGTCAGGGATTTTGCTGATGCCCTTTTGCTGGGATGCTCCCTCCGAGCAGGCAGACTGTCCGGCTGTGGTGGGATAATAATAGGCGTCCCTCGCCTATTGCGCCACTCCTTTGCCCACCAACGAAAAACCTGCCAAAGAATCCTCACGCCCCAAGCTCACGCGAAAGTAGTGCCAGTTTTCGCGCGGGAAAAGTTCAACACGAGCACGAACTCTCGCCGCACAAATGCGGTTTGTGAGTCTTTCTCTCTCCTACGATGCTGTGCTGCAGGTGATTACATATGCAACTGCACAGCTGCAGTGTGTAGCTAATTTTATTTACCTTCCCGGAGCTTCAAATGGGTCCGGCACGACTCCGGTCTGTTATGGGAGGTTTCTATCTGTCCGGTGAAGACTTCCTAAGGTTGAGTGAATATTGCGTTCGAAGCATGATTTTAGGCACACGGCGATGCAATTTTGCGGCCATGAGTTGTAGTTTGTTGGAGACGATTTGTTCCCATTATGGAGATTCGCTTTCATTTGCCTTGGCTTATCTGTTATATTGCAATGCACTTCTCGATTAATGACTTCATATTGTGCTAATTAAACGATCATATTAGACGAAGAATTTAAATCCCTGCCCAACAAAAAACGCAGACAAGAACAACTAGGCTAGCCTAGATTACGCCTCTTTCACACATGAGCTTGAAAATTGGTCCAATAAATAAAGCTTTCCCATCCTGAGGTGCTCCCATCAATTACCCAACGAATGATTATCAATTTCATGCATTATTACACCTTTCACCTGACCATTTGCTACCTCATTTATCACGCTATTGATAACGCACGATAATGCGGCCGTAATTGCTGTACTAGCTCTTGATATTTTAAATTAATTTACCACTAGCTACATCTCTCCTGCAAGCCAAGCTGCGCTGCCTGATCAAGTTGTTACTCGTGCGCTTGTAATTTGAGGTGTTTTAAAAATTGTTTTAAATATCCTAAAGAAATTGCTTCTAGTGTACCTACTTCTATTAGCGTTCAAGCTCAAGCTAAGGTATTGAATTTATAAATCATAACTGTTGTGCTTCTTGATACCGTTGTTTCTAATTTTATGCTTCTCCACACACACCACCCGATTCTGCCAACCAAAGTCCAGAATGCCCCGTGACGATGTACTGCCGGTCAGATGCAGCGAGCAAACCATTGTGCACCCTTCCACGGTGGTGTACAAAGATCAAACGCTCAGCATCAGCAGTAGTCGCCTGGCAAGACGCGAAAGCGCCCTAAAGGATTGGCGCTGCAAATTGATAAATTCCGTCCGATCCGGCCGGGAACAAAGTAGCAACCGCTAAAACCGTCAGCTAGGGCAACGTCCTACAACGCCACCTTCCAATGCCCATTGCTCGGGATGCATTTTCAATAACGCCTCGGTCGGAAGATAAGAGCGGCCGGGTTTGCTTGTCTGGAATTATGGTAGATTTTTATCGCAAGTGTTAAATATTGCACACCTTCACAGCTGTTCGCCCGGAAAGCCCATCATTATCACATTAAATTTATAGTTTCTCCCACTACCACCCACCGGCGGGGATGGCAAGTTGCAACCCTAAACGTTGCGTTCCGGCGGTTCGTACCTGCAAACAACCCCCTTAATTGACGCCCGGTTGGCTGGTAAGTATCGGCGAACCCAGAAGCGAACAGCCCGGCAAACCCGATCCGATCCGATAGCTCGCGAAAATAGCGTGACCGCAGATGCACCGTGCGGTGCAGTGCGAAATCGGGGCCCGGGAAGATAATCGAATTGATTGCCCCGACCTCGGGGTCTCGCCGTTTTCGGGCGACACGGTCAGTGTGTATGTGGTGCTGCGAGCGACCACAAATACACTTCGTCATCATCAGCGGACGGTGGATGCGTGTCTTGATGTGGCTGATGGTTGGATCAAGCGTGCTTAAAGTGTTGTTGTTCGAGCTTGGCCACTTCTCTCGAGCACCATCTATCGGGCTGCCATTTTGAGCAGCCGCTCTCGTGTTGCTGTTGCTATTATTGTTATTACCGATATAGGCTAACGGTTTCACTAATTTTAACGGTCGTGGCCGAGGCCGTCCTGGAATTGATGGTGATTTACTGGACGCTCGGTTCGCTTTTGCGAGCTTACGGCAGGTGATCTTAGAATCTGGGCAGGATAAGAGGAAGGAACCTGATGGAAGGCTAGATATCTATCATAATGGCTGATGATCTGGTGTGAAAAACTATTCTGATCCTTATTATTGCTGTTAGGAGTCGCAAAACTCTGGTAAGGAGACTCGAAGTCTACAACTACATCACCTGACTTGCTATAACATTTGACTGTTGAAAGCTGTCACTGTAAGTTTACCATACTCGAGATGTCATACATTGAATGTTGTCAATTTCTTATAGTAAAAAGAAGTAAGCACTTTGCAAATTAGTAGAACGCTATTTCAACTTGTAGCAACTACGTTTGTTAGCTCCCAAAATCAATTCTGGAATCAAATACTAGACGTGATCTTAATAACGTTTGAGAGTTAAAAAATACACCAGAGTCCTCATGCCTTTAAAAAATCGAATACATTTTTGCAACAAACACACAGTTGAATCAAAGGCAGTTCGGTGAATCCCTTTCATAACGCGAAACAACCTATTGCGTGTTGTAAAACACACGGACGAGCAAAACGGGCAAAAGACCCACGGACCCCATCGCTGGAAGAAAGTGGGCAATCATTGTTTGACGCGTGGCCTCGCCGACTCTTTCGGTCCATGGGTACGGTCCGTCCAATTTCATTCACAACCATCCGTCCACAAACGCCCCAGCACAAGGGGTGGCCCGTGTTGCTGCACAAGGTAAAAGTACAATTCGAACGCACAACAGGCTCCAACAAAATGGGGAGAAAAAATCGAAAACAACATGTACGCGTATCTACACGAAAGGCAATAATAACAAGTCCCCGGTGCGACCCCAAGCCCAGCTTGAAGCAACAAACAGCAACAGCAACAACAACAAAAAAGCTAAGGAGAGCGAGAGATTAAGTGAGTGAGAGGCATGAGATGGAGAAAAATAGACGGTTTTATAGGAAATGACACAATGAAGTCAGATGTCCATTGTATGTAAAATAATGTGATTAAAGAGCCGGGCAACCTGTGATCCATACGGTGGAGGGAAACAAAAAACCAGGCCCTGGTATTGTCGCGCATGAGTCGCGCACCACGACGACGACGACGACGCTGATGTTGAAGATGATGAAGACGACGATGATGATCGGTGCCCGTGCCCGAACGCGACCAGAAATTGAAGGGAGTGGACCGAAGCGAACTCTACCGCAGACCCTCACCACAAGATCCTCCGCTTGGCCCGCAAGGCTCTCCAAGCAGCAGCTTGGAGAACATTGTTAAGCTGAGATTGCGCCCGGGACGAAGCGTAAAGCCAATCCATATCGTACCGGGTACTCTGTCCATGGTCCGGCTCGCAGCACAACATAATCGAAGACGACGGGACCAACCCAAACCCCGACACACGTGGGTGGGTGGGAGGGTGTTTTCGCCGGAGCAACGGAAGGGTCAGAGGGCATCGTGTGGAAACAAAGGCGATCGGCGGGCAAAGAGCGACGGTTAGAACTTTCGTAAGCAAGCGCGTGTAGGCGTTCAATGGGCCTTGCGAGGAGGAACCGTGGTGCAGTCTCACCGAGAATAATGTTTGGCTGGAGTTGCCAGGGAGGAGACCGAGAACAAGACATCGGAACATCATGTCCGTGTCCCGTGGTACCCAAGATGAATGGGCACTTCACTTGACTTCAATGGGTGTGTTCGACGCCATTTGGGTACACTTTGTTTTGCTTTCACGGTATTATGATTCCATGGTGCTCTGATGCGATTTGCGCCCGGAACTAGGATGCTTAAAGTGAGCTTAATCCAGCGACGCACCAGATCGTGAGATCTTAATGAATGAACGGCAGTCCGGGTTTGAAATAAAAGAAGGTTACTTATTTTGCAGAGAAAATGGTGTCCTTGAGACATCTCAAATATCTCACGTGGACTATGACTTGATAGAGATCTAGACCGGGGATGAGCTTACACAAAAACTCCCACTCGCTAATCCAGCTTCAGATTCGAAGACAAACAATGGTCAAAAAATCCCTTTCTATCGCCCCATCTATGTCACCGATCGGCACCAGGTAGGCGTTCAATGGGCCTTGCGAGGAGGAACCGTGGTGCAGTCTCACCGAGAATAATGTTTGGCTGGAGTTGCCAGGGAGGAGACCGAGAACAAGACATCGGAACATCATGTCCGTGTCCCGTGGTACCCAAGATGAATGGGCACTTCACTTGACTTCAATGGGTGTGTTCGACGCCATTTGGGTACACTTTGTTTTGCTTTCACGGTATTATGATTCCATGGTGCTCTGATGCGATTTGCGCCCGGAACTAGGATGCTTAAAGTGAGCTTAATCCAGCGACGCACCAGATCGTGAGATCTTAATGAATGAACGGCAGCCCGGGTTTGAAATAAAAGAAGGTTACTTTGCAGAGAAACAGTGTCCTTGAGACATCTCAAATATCTCACGTGGACTATGACTTGATAGAGATCTAGACCGGAGATGAGCTTACACAAAAACTCCCACTCGCTAATCTAGCTTCAGATTCAAAGACAAACAATGGTCAAAAAATCCCTTTCTATCGCCCCATCTATGTCACCGATCGGCACCAGTTGTTTGCAAACATTGGGACCACGGTGGGTCACAGCACTCGACAGCACTCCACCTATCAGCTTGGGAACATCTCACGACCTGCCCCGTGGTGGCCTAATGTTGCACCGAACTGCAATGGGTTCAGATTTTGAAAAGCAATCATCGATCCATCATCACGCTCATCATCTTCCGCCCGCTGTCACTAAACTCATTGAACTTCGTGTTTTTGTTCGTGTCCCTACCCGGGTCCTTTCGAGTGAGGCGTAGACATTCATTTACATTCGCATCCATACATTGCAATTCATGCGGTGCGCAAATGTCTCAGGTAAACTCTGCGCACCGTCCAAGCAGTCGCTTTTGTCGGTGGCTGTGTTGCAGTAGAGAACGACGAACGAACCTTGCTTGCTCTCGGCGACATTCCTTTGTTGGTTGCGTCGGCCACGTCGAGTGCCACTTTTCTCGACTAATAAGCGTAATTTTCGTCTGCCTTTTCTACCGCCCGTGTCTGCCGTGCCTTTCCCTCCGTAAGGACCTCTCTCAACTGATGCTTATCGATCTACGGGAACTTCTGCATTCGTGTTCGTGTGTATTTGTTTTCCTTTTTACTTTCCGTTTTTGGCTCAGTACATGGCATTAGTGGATTACTGCGTTCTTGCGAGCGTTTGTACCTTGATTGGACAATTTTGGTGACAAAGAGCATTTTTCTCCGATTTCACATCCATCCATCGGAGGAGGACACAGGACGGTAAGGAAAAAATCTGCGAAGGTTAAGCTTGAGACAATCATTTACTCCTTAGATGGATGCAACGCTCTGTTCGCACAATCCCATCGCGTTCACCTTTCTCACACGAGTTTCGTCTGTTCGTTTGTTTTCGCAGGAGAGTGTCATTATGCCAGCTAATAAGGACAACGATAATAAGGATTATCCTCTCCATGTTAGATGGTCTGATACTGTGACCGAGAGCTGCAGACGGCCGGTGTGTTGTGACTGGCCGGTGGTCTACGATACCGAAGTCCTTCGTTCTCGCACACCGATGGACGTTGCTGCTGATGATGGGCGAAAATGATTGAGCAGTTCAATTGCACAAACTCCGTTCCGATTGTAGCACCGGTGTACCGACCGGGGGACATCATCAATCATGAGAATTATTGTTTCGCACCGGTGCGCATTTTTTGACAGCCGAAGCTGACCAAACCGAGAGACCTTGGACGCAATTGTCGTTCGGACAACAAAAGAAACAGCGACGGCCATAGCTTTCCCGCTCCACAAACAATCTCGACGATGACGTGGTGGAAAGTTCGCCCAATTCTTCTCATAACCGTGTGGAACTAACAGAAATTAATGGAAACGCTCACCTCACGCAGTTGTCCGGCCGTCTGGACGATCCTCGATGCCGATCGGTTTGCTACTCGGGTGTCCTTAACGAGCCGAACCAGCCATTTCGGACAGGACACAAACGTCGGGATACCGGTGAGGATACCCTGTTGGATGATATTCGATCGGTTGCGATGACTTGCAGGATTGGTTTTCCGTTGGCATCCAATTTCGCCTTTTCCCTCCCGCATTCGTCCACTCTCCGTGTTTGCAAGGTGAGCCGTTGAATGTTGCAAAAGGTACCACCGAACAGCATCCGAATCGGTTGAGTGAAAATATTTATTCAACCAGATTCTTTACGCAATCGCCGACTTTCATTAATCAAACGCCGAAAAAACCGCCCGACCGATGGGATCGATTCCACACGTCACGGTACACCAACGCGTTTGGCTACGACCAACCAAACCAACTTGATCGCCAAAACCATTTTCCCAACTTTTTCCAACCCCCGACCTCCGGATCAATTGCTATCATCACCGGGATCGCCCGAGCCGTTCTGGCAAACAGCTTTATCGCCATTAGCTTCAGGTGGCATGAACCACCGTACCGAAGACACTGTTCTTCGCTACGCTGCACCAAACACAGTCAACCGTTGGCTTCGGGTGACGGACGGTGCGAGTTGTTGTGGCTTTGGCTGCTGCTTCGTGCTGGACTCGCGGGCAGACAGTAATGAGTTATTATGCTAAATTGAACACTTTGTGGCTGGTGGTGGCTGGTCGGGATTACCATAATCCGGGGCCCAGCGCTTGGAACTCGGGTGGTGAAAGAATCAATGCTACCCGTCACTGCAACCGTTTCGGTGTGCCAGGGTATGTACCGGGCAAAATGATGCAGCTTTTAGTGGTCCAGGCAGCCCCGGCCACAACGATGGTTCGGGGAGAAATGGTAAATAAATCAACCGAACTATAAACTATCGATCTTATGGCCGGTGGCAGTCTTGTGGCCGGCAGCTTCACGCCAACGATTGACCGCGATGCAGTTTAAGCAAAATATGGGATAATAGATTTGCTGCCACGTCTTACCGCACTGCGGAAAGGGTGGAATCGTAAATGGATGGATAGATGGATGGAAAATGTTAGAAATGATTTAAATTTGGTTGAAGGAAAACCCATCGTTTCGTTGAAGATGTGGGTAAATTGAATGCTTAATCAATTTGCAACTGTGGTCACTTAAAGGAAATTCAATTGAAGCAAAACCCTGATAAATAAAAGCGTTCTTTGTTCCCACAGGACATACAGTTAAGTAAATTCTTATGGAGGATACTTTGGAGGATTTAAAAGGTAATATTTCAGAAACATTTTACTGAATTTCTGATTTATTAAATTGTTTATATTGTTTTCGTTTTGTTCCTCTATCGGAACTGCTACTAAGGTTTGGCTTGTCAATTTCGAATTTCTTTGGTTGAGTTTCCTGTTTCCTTGAGAAAGTCCGAACGGGACGCCACCAGACCATCCATACTTTTAGTGTTTTAGGCAGTAAACATTCGAAGAATTTTCAGTGGCGACATGTCAGCGATAGAAGTTCTACAAAATTTCAATCTTTTTAATCTCTTTAATTGTCTCAGTTTTAGTATTCTGTTCCGAGAGCAACATCAAAAGAAATCTATCTGCAGATGAAGGAATCATTACTTTCAGTATGGCTGCCGTTCTTTAAAAAAAAACTATTATCTACAAAAACCGATCAAACAGGCAGCCAGCTGTTCTTAACACCTTCCATCCATTCGCACAGCTTTTTCGCCGCTTCCGAAGCCGAAGAAATCAATTCATTGTGCAACGTCACGTTTATTGATCCAATTTGTCACATTCTGTCAAACGACTGTTCCCGTTGGAAGTTGAGCGCTATCCAGCTCTCCATACAGCAAACATCACGCGAACCGGTGCAACGTAGTAATTATCTGCAACCGTCCGATCTAGACGCGACCTGTCAAAACTATCCTGCCAGCGCACGGCGAACAACGACGTATCGAATAACGAAGATCAATCGTAACCTTGGCCCGGTCGATTTTATCGCAAACTGCACCCAGCTACCCGTCGATCGGTTTTTTGTCGTCCTCAAAAAAACGGATGCAGCAGCAACGTCCCAGACGCATCGAACTTCTTCACGTCATCCTCCAGGTCCAAGGGGTGTTGAGTGACAGCAACGCAGCGAACAAAAGATCGACTGCCAGTTGGTGTCGGGCAGGAATGTACAGAAGAAGGAAAGGAACGAACGATCGAGCTCTGCATAGCATACCGTTGCGAATTCCTTGCACACATTTGCCTTTCACCGTAAAGGTGCGCAACTGCGTGTCTGCCGAGGCGTCGTGCAATTTGAATGCATCAGCGACGCATGCTCGCGCACGTGTACGTTTGTCTCCAGTTGGCGGCCGATAATCACGACAACTGGAAAAGCGTCAAACTCCGTTCTGTCACCTTCGGCCCCACGCCGGGTCTCTGTTCGTTCGTGCGCGTACAGCGTGAAGATGCGCAAACCGCGAGAATGCGACCTTTACCGAAAAATCGAACACGTAACGCAGAATCGGTGGCGGGAACAGGGCCACGACGAGGCTCGCTCACGGCTCTACGACCGGTCGACAATTTGTAGTTCGCGAAAGTGTATGTGCTGCAGCTTCTGCACGCCGATGTCATCTTCATGCCGTTTTTTTTGTGCTCGTTTTGTCGCTCGTCGAATTGTCGATGTTCGCGCCTCAAGATGCCTGTAGCTGTCATCGCGGGTGCGCGTCGGTGGAAGATGACGTTCACGATGACATCGAGGCGCACAGCTCGTGCGATCGATGATGTAACGGAATGGGCTGGCTGATGTGCTGTAGGTCGATGTCGAGAATTTTCCCTTTTGGGTCTGGACTGGACTTGGGAGCTTGGGGATTGGGATTGACCCTCCTTGACACTGTCTCGAGCAGGTAAGATATCCCGCGATGTGTGATTCTCGGTGTAGTTGCAATGGCCTACAGGGGTTGCACCTTGCACTGATTGCCATTTCTACATTTGGGCTTGTTCGATTTCGTTCCTTCAGGCCCCTTTCGGTCACGTACCCATCGCGGAAAAGGGCACAGTTCCATCCCCAAACCTTTCTAATTCGCCCAGCTGCCAGAGAAGGGTGACATCGCAGTTATCAGCGCGTCCTCTTACACATGATCTGGCAGACAAGAAATAGATTGTTCAGGAACTCGGAAAGTGATGCTCGAGAGCAGAACTCAAACGCAACGTCATAACCATTTGTTTGTTACGCGATATCGATAGAGTCTTTGAGGATGTCCCTGGTTTTACTTTTTGTTTTCGACATGTCGAATTCAATTCCAATAAAATGTCGCGTTCGGGACGTTCTCCGAAGGGCTTGTTTGGAATGTCGTGCCCGTCCCCTCTGTCGGCACCATCGATTTCCCGCCAGAAAGTCAGAGGGAAAAGGTCACCCGAAGAAGTGTAGTCAATTTCAGGCTTCAGCAAACAGTTCGGCTTTGCTGTAGGTCGTCTGCATTCGTGCGTTCAATTACCGGTGTCGGTACTTAGCCACAGCCCGGCAGCTAATACTAGGAGCTTCACTTTGCTTCTGGAAGATTGGTCTACGAGTGTGCACACGCTTTTGCGCTTAATGTCCGCTGAATCTTGAACAGTCGCATCAACGCGGACGATCAACGCAGGCCCGGTAGCGCACCGGAACGCGATCCGTATTGTCATCATAATTATGTCCGTCACCGCAAAGAGAGTTGGCGTTTTTTTTCTTCTTCTTGCGGTGTGTTTGTTCGCGCTTCAGATAAAACCACTGACTTTGAACGCCGGAAAGTGGAATAGAAAAGCCCTTTCCAGTGTCCACGGCTCTACGGAGCAGTAAGACGGGTGGCCCGAAGCTACAGAGTCCCGGTCTGGACTTGTTCCGATGACAATCGGTCGCTTGGCGTGTCGTTAAAGCGCGCTGGCGGTGTGCTATGGTTGGGCACACTTAGCGTGACCACAAAGCCGGAACACGGACCAATTATGATGAGGAACGGAAACGGAAAACGGGACGCTTAAGACGCGGAATCGAGCTGTGCTGGAGGGTCCACTGGATGGACCTACCTGCGGGTAGAGGCTGGACAAATTGCACTTGTCTCGAAAGAAGTTGTCCAGCGATGAGAAACATCTGCTGGACAGTGGAAGAAACGTTCGGAATTCTGAAGAGAGCTGGTCAAAATATGTTCCACAACTTTAAGTGACAGCTAGTGGATCATAGTAACCCTCGAAGATGGTTCCAATCGCTAGGCGACCAATTTGTCTTTCAAGCTATTAAAGAAAGGTACGCAAAAACAGTAGTAGCAACTAAATAAACAGTTAGGATAATGTTTACCCATTTTTGTGTTCATATTCTGGGCATCTTCGTACCAGTACAGTACACTGCGCAACAACTCTTCTTCATGGCCTATAGTTCCGTTGTTTTTCTCCAGCAGAGCTTTGGGAAATTAAGTGGAAAATAACCGCACGACAACTGTCACGTTGTCTTCCCATTTCGCTGCACCTTATACCAACTCCTCTCTGCCGAGCGTTGAAGACAGAGGAAGAGGAGCAAAGTGGTCTTGATCTTCCGTGAGCTTTCGCTGGGCCGAGGTCAGTCAGGTGCGAACGGGTTGATGTCGCCGGGCCGATACACACACGCCATGTGCCGTCAGGCGTTGCAGCGCTGGGAAACCCCCTGCTGGCCCCAAATCAAAACAAACCCAAGAAATAGTAGAATGTCATATTGATGTGTATGCGCGCGCGTGCTCGCACAGCGCATCCAAACACCTTGGCAGGCGAGACCTGAGCAATTCAATCGTTGTAATTACCGATGATTGGAGTTGCTGTCCTCCACTCTGTTGATATCTTCACCCAGAGCTGGAACGGCAAGCGCGATGACATGATGACGGCTTCTTCTCCGCGCCTTTCTGCTGGACGATTCCGACCTAAAACACTGATGATGATTGCTGTCCTGGTGCCGTTGGATTTAAGCGATTTGTTCGCTATCCCTCTCACCCATTTACAGCGCTTATCTGCGCCCGTGTTCACCAGAGGACGCCACTGACAGCTCGTCGACAGGTGACAGGTGAAGCGCCCCAAAAACAAACAAACCGGCACACATTGGCAGATTCATCGCAAACGCATTAAGCTGATTCGGCTTTTTTTTATTTGGGGAGAAACAACTCTAATCGCAGCTCATTTCTGGACGAACGGATTTTGAGGGCTCGTGAATGGAGGCGACTCTTTAACGTTTCGGGGTGAGTTTTAGACGTTTTCCCGTACAGTCGGGCACCGATTTTCCGGTCAATTTCCCGGCGGCACCTTAGACGGTGGCGTCTCTTGCGTAAAGTTACCGCTAGCCTGGGCTAGGTGCTCTATGGAACCGTAGCAGCAACCTGAGCACATCGCCATCGCGGCGTGTCGGTGAGTCATTGTCCCCGGTGGCTGCAGCCCACGGCTGGCAAACGGCTTTTAATTGACCACGCAAATTGTAGGCAGTTTGGTGTCGGGGTAATGATCTATTACGTAGAACAGGGTGAACCAGCTCCACGGTGGTGCGTTTAGACTAGCCTGCCCGCTTCCTTCTGCAACAGGCTTGGCCCTGGACGAGTGCCACCACCGATGACAGCATTCGGCGAGGCGTTCTGCTTGTGAGCCGTCTGTACGATTCCGCAAGGGACAGAATCTGCCCGGGACCATCAATAATAACCTTTTCCGTCTCCACACACACACACACCAGAACCAGAAGGAAAAATATCAAAAGATCAAATCGGATCGGGGAGGTTTTTGAAGGACCGACAGGACGGTGGGAAGCAAGTCACGAACGAAAAGAGTCGAGCAATGCTTCTTCTCGGATCATCCTCCCGCGCAATCGAACGCGAAATTCAGTGTGCCGTCGGGTCTAGTTAGAGCGCGCGTATCATCATCGACGGTGCTGGCAATGTCTGGCCCGGTTTTGGGAGACGGTTGGGAGACACTCCACTCGCCAACTGCACAGATCACGATGCCGATCATCAGCCACGATCCTGTCGTCGCAATGAGACTTCTTGTTTGCTTCCTCTGGCGACACTTTGCGAGATGAGCCCATCAATTGAGCGCTGTTGCGGATGAAGTCATTTCGTTCGGAGGTTAAACATTGTTTTAAGAAGATTGTTAATATTATTTATTGTTAGGTTTTTAAACACTACATTCATTGTATTTTCAGTATTTACTTGTTGTAGTACATTTTATCTAATTTCTACGCAGCTGTTAGTGAAGTACAAGACTAACTTTCATTTCCTTCTTCTATCTAATCGCAACAGAAATCTTCGGAGATGAACGATGATAAATGAATCTGGCGGATCGGTCGACCCATAAACGGTTTGTTTATCCGATTGCAACAATCGATTAAAAGTGGTTACCTTTGCTCTTGCAGACATTCCGATGGCGTAAGCGCGCACTAAACTGTAAGCTGAAACGATTTATGAGAGGGAATGTGCTTGCGATTGCTTAATTTGTTCCCATAGATGGCTTCTTTTTTGAGCCAGTCTTCCAACAGTTTGAATTCTTGTATTTGATACTCAATTATTTTGCAATAGTGAACTTTTTGATAAACACTGTGAACTCTGGTAGGGGAATACCAAAAACAGCCTAGACCAGCTGTCTGCAGTCAGCATGCCTCCTTTTACGAATCCGCGTATCAGCACTATTAAACTCTGTTAAATTCCTATTTCCGGTTTTTTGCTCACAAAAGGCAACAATTTCTTAGCTTCGTGAACATTTTACTCTTTACGCCACGCATAAACAATTTCACGGTACGACCACTCATTGATCCCGCACCGTTCATTCATGGCCGGAACCTTCTTACATCAGCATATTTCATTCACTAAAGACAGACCTTACACCAGCGAAAGAAGTCCAGTTGTAAGTAGGTGCAAACCCCGCGCTAGCGCATGCATGAATCCAGCACAGTTTTGACCTAAGCAGAACCCGAACCGCTGGCTGGCGGCGCGTATATGTATAAACAAAAAATCTCACCAAATCGCCCTCGATCGCGCTGCACCGTTTGTGCCGATTAATTTACGCCATCGTCATAAATTTCTAAATAATAACGATCATCAAGCCGATCATGATCACAGCCAGGCCGGTCCCACAGCACTAAATGATCATTACCGGAACGGGACTCTCGTGCGTCCGCTCGTACGTTCGCTCGTACGTTGTTCGGCTAAGTGAATCCCCTGTTTGGTAGTGTTTTGATGCGCTCACATGCACAGCACCGTTCGCGCATCTTGCCCAGAGTCTGTGCCGAGTTTTCATTTTTTTCCGTTAGAGAAGCGTCGTGCACACACTCCACGGCAACTCCAGTGTGTTGGTGGTAATGATTATTGCTAATGGTATCCGTCGGTCGCAGGAGAGGCCTCCATCAAACGCACGGACGCAATGTTTTTTTTTTGTTTTGCGCAATGTATAAAGATTCTACTCCGCATGTTTGTTAGCCATATATCACTCGGCGCACTCCTCTCGGTGAGGCTCGCATTCGCACTGCATCGTGGCAGCGGTGCAATTGTACAAAATTTGAGCAGGAGCAAGAGTGCAACACACATCGTTCGGTGTGCATCATCCCACCCGGGTTTTTGGGTTGGAGACCCCTTGCCGAGTGCGAGATCGGGTAGTGAAATGGAAACCGAGTTCTCCAGCGTATGATTGCGAAAAAAAACCAGTAACTCATACAAACACGCAACTCATTACACGGACCTTAGATTACCTCCCTCAGAGACCCGGAGGTAGCTAGTAGAGCGTGCTTGTTGACTGAAGACGATCCTAGTGTTGAGGATTTTAAAACCATTTCGGTTGATATGCGAATATGTAGCTAACTGAAGATGAAGATTACTAAGCTTTTGGAGCATTCTATTGAAAAATGGCATTGTCGGGCTTTATAAATGAGGTTTTAAAGGTCTTTCAGGACTATGACGATCCTCCATTTTTGTCGACAAATTATCCTCTTCCAGAGTAATGGATTACTTGATTCGACCAATAGATCACATACTTGTTTGAAAAATATTTTTACTAATTTTTTAATGTCATATATTTTAAGGTATTCCATCAACTACGTACCGTCGACCTTCTTCAAGAACTTGACCTCTGAGGTAGAGTTGGTCCTAAAGTTTAACATCTTGGTATGTCATCTGTAATCTTCTGAATACTGATACTCAGCCATGCATGCCCTGGACTTAGGCTTGGCTAGCAGTAGTAGCTACTTCAATTCATCTGGTAAGCGAGATATATCTGCCAGTACAGAACATATTTGATACAATGTATGATATATAAGCTGGGGGATAGCAGTGGCCAAGGTCTAAAAAAGAAAAAGTGTTGAAGTAAGTCTTGTTTTTCAGTCAGGCAAAGCGACTTTTAATGAAACTTTCACCAAAAGTGGATAGAAATCTTTTTTACTTGAGTTAATCCTATCCATTGCTCAACTCTCATATTAACTGTATAAGGATGTCTACGTATGAGCAATAGTGTCACAGTATCTTCGTTAAATCATAAATTCTGTCAAAAAACTACCTTATTGTGAGAGTTCATTCTACAAATGTCTGTAATTACCTTCGAAATATCAACCTATTTGCAGAGTTATCGTATGTAAGAAAAAAAATCATAATAAGTGCTCAGCTCAATTCTAATAGCGAGCTTTTAGGATGCAATATTACCCAATTCTCGTCCATCGTATGGCTCTCCTCCAAAATGCACCGAGGCTAGGCTCCACACCCTAACGAAAGTGTCCGAGAGTAAAGAAAACCTCCACGAAAGGCAGGAAAAACTGTGCATCATTTAATCATGAAATGATATGGACCGAATGTGGACATCATTCAATGTTAATGTGCCTACTCACACACCGAAAGCCTATCGAGCCAGTGTGGGGGAGTTTTTCCTTCTGCATCGAGTGCATCCTCTTGCTACGTAGCGACTTCCTTTCCAGTCCGAAGGACGACACACTCCAAGGCAAAAAAAACCGAAAAGCCGAAAAGAGAACGGGGCAAGGGCTCTGGTTCATGTTTCTCCCTCCACTCACAGCCTCTCGCACCCACCTCCTCCCAATAGGAGGACAACGCACTTGCACACTGTCCAGTGCAGGCACTTCTTCCTGCATGGCACTGTGTAGAGCTGGCTGTGCTCGGGTTCGAGTGTGTGTGCATCGATGCACTTATGCACCGGTGCATATTGCACTCGGTGCGTTTCTTGTGGCTTCTGTTGGCTGTGCGAGGGACATAAGATATAAAAATATCTACACACTTCGGTGCCTCGAACGACGACCGTTTTCCTTCATTTTCCTACTTCTTCGGTCGGAGTTTTCATTCACATACACACTCACACGACTGTCACCAGCAGAAGAGGGCGTCGTGGAAGGTGGCGAAGGAGGTGGTGCAAGGTGGCATTTGGCCCGTTGGCCCCCGGCAGCATCACCCGGGCGCGCTCGGAACGGGAGAGCGCGCTGTGTTTTTGTTGATTTTCCCATTCGGTTGTTACCATTTTTAAACGGGTGTAGACGCGAGAGAGCGTTTGAGAAGGGTTTTGTTGGTCAAGGTTTTCTGGGAGGATGCATCACCAACAACGACCAGCGCGCGGTACATGCTGTTATGGATCTTTGTTCTGAAAATTGGACTTCTTTTGGACTACATGAGGTGTTTGGAAATTGATTGTGTTGCTAAATTAAAAAGCATTCGATACAACGGATCAAGAAATTGCAGCTTATAGATCCCATATTCTCTCCTTTTTTCTGTATCTCACAAGATATATCTCATTAATTTGTATGGGAATGTTCTGATCCAATCGAGTCCAGTCTTAATTTTTGTTAAATTTTTGTGTCTCCTCTCGACGACATGCGGCCGACGTCGTTGCCAGTTGACAGTAGTACAGGAACGGCCCCATCGAGCACCGGCCAGACGCGACACATCTGGACCACATGTGGCTTAAGTACAGGTCACAATAAAAACACTCTCGCGGCTAGCTTCGGCTTAATTCGTTTGCCGGTTTTGTTGGTATTTTGTAGTTAATTTTTTTTTCGCTTCAACTTTTACTTTCAACGGTCGAGATTCCGAATCCAATCTGGCACCCGAAACCACACACAACCCCACCGTCTCACTGCTTCTGCTTTCCTGTCCGCTGCTCTCAACAATGCTTCGTTTCTGCTGGCTTTCCTGCTCTCTGACGCCGAAATTAGTCCAAAACGAAGAATTCAATGTCAACTGACATGCACACACTGGGTCTTACGCTCTCTCTATCGGAGCCATTCTCGATCTGGTAAATCTCAAGCATCACCAGGCAGGCCTCCTGTAGGTTTTCGGAGTTTTTCCCCGCGAAGAAAAACGCGTCCAACCGCAGACCACAACGCAGGGATGCACCGAGTGACATGGACCGATGCCGGTTCTTCTTGCTCTCTGTAGCTGTGGTTTTCCTAGCGATGTGGTGCACTGGTGTGGTAATGAAACTTTCACCAAAAGTGGATAGAAATCTTTTTTACTTCAGTTAATCCTATCTATTGCTCAACTCTCAGCATGAAAAGGTTAAAATTTTAGATTTATATTAACTGTATAAGGATGTCTACGTCTCTCTACTATGAGCCATAGTGTCACAGTATCTTCGTTTAATCATAAATTCTGTCAAAAAACTACCTTATTGTGAGAGTTCATTCTACAAATGTCTGTAATTACCTTCGAAATATCAACCTATTTGCAGAGTTATCGTATGTAAGAAAAAAAATCATAATAAGTGCGCAGCTCAATTCTAATAGCGAGCTTTTAGGATGCAATATTACCCAATTCTCGTCCATCGTATGGCTCTCCTCCAAAATGCACCGAGGCTAGGCTCCACACCCTAACGAAAGTGTCCGAGAGTAAAGAAAACCTCCACGAAAGGCAGGAAAAACTGTGCATCATTTAATCATGAAATGATATGGACCGAATGTGGACATCATTCAATGTTAATGTGCCTACTCACACACCGAAAGCCTATCGAGCCAGTGTGGGGGAGTTTTTCCTTCTGCATCGAGTGCATCCTCTTGCTACGTAGCGACTTCCTTTCCAGTCCGAAGGACGACACACTCCAAGGCACAAAAAACCGAAAAGCCGAAAAGAGAACGGGGCAAGGGCTCTGGTTCATGTTTTTCTCTCCACTCACAACCTCTCGCACCCACCTCCTCCCAATAGGAGGACAACGCACTTGCACACTGTCCAGTGCAGGCACTTCTTCCTGCATGGCACTGTGTAGAGCTGGCTGTGCTCGGGTTCGAGTGTGTGTGCATCGATGCACTTATGCACCGGTGCATATTGCACTCGGTGCGTTTCTTGTGGCTTCTGTTGGCTGTGCGAGGGACATAAGATATAAAAATATCTACACACTTCGGTGCCTCGAACGACGACCGTTTTCCTTCATTTTCCTACTTCTTCGGTCGGAGTTTTCATTCACATACACACTCACACGACTGTCACCAGCAGAAGAGGGCGTCGTGGAAGGTGGCGAAGGAGGTGGTGCAAGGTGGCATTTGGCCCGTTGGCCCCCGGCAGCATCACGGAACGGGAGAGCGCGCTGTGTTTTTGTTGATTTTCCCATTCGGTTGTTACCATTTTTAAACCATAATGAAGCTTGGTCCACACTGCCGTTCGTCCGTTTAACACACGCACACATGAACACTGTCATCGAAAACAAAACAAATGCATGAGGGGGAGTTTGGGAAGCGGTCGGTGGGAGAGCATTCGAGAAAAGGGAAAACTGCCTTGGACGAGTGTGTTTGCAGTGAACGATGAGCGAGTGACGGGAAAAAATCAACCCCTCCTAAGGACAGTTTGGGAAAGCATCAACCGAAGGGGGGAGAAGAGGGTTGGAAAACCGGCGGTGGAAAAGTGCATCCCGCAGCCAAGACGCTGACTGATGCCGGGTGACTTTCAGCATCGTCCGAACCGAGTCCTTCTTCCCCAATCGGATGGACACGGAGACGGAACAAGCCGTTGGAATGCAACTGCAGCAGCGTGCACCATACGCGCACCATACGGGATGCACATGTGCATTTCATCGCTTCACTGGTCGCCACAGCAGTCGCCACTCTTGTCCGACCGGGCTCGACGTCGATGGGAACGCACGGATGCACTCGAAACGCGAAAGGCAGGAAGTGTCATCAGAACGGAAGACAAACGATTCCCGACCATCGCAGCACAGCATTTTCCATCTTCGAGCTGTAGCACGGCATTTTCCTTGCGTGTCGTGGCTATCGGTTGCGGTTCGAGGACGCACCGTGAATTTCGTCTTTTTGGGTCGATGAAATCGGAGCCGTTCCCATTGTCCTTTTTTCTATTTTCTTTTTCCCCCTGTTCGTGCCTGTGGCGTGCGATTTGGAATGCAACGTGAGCGTCTTCGTGCGCGGGAATCTATTCTTGAACACGGCCACGGGTGTGAATCACGGGGGCCATCTTTTCGTGACCGCTTCTAGGCTGGTGGAATGCTGATGGAAGCAAATGAATGGTGCGTTCGAATGGAGTGTGATTGCCGGGTGACTCACTGTTGAAGGTTCCCCGTTTGGTACTGGATGTTTCAATTAAATATGACAATAGAGATGATACAAGGACTTTGATGGCAGTGTGACAGGTGTGTTAAGGAATGCTTGTACATGTATGTTAGTCATAAATAATTGCTCTAAACTACAGCGACCGCCAGAACAACAAGATTGTCTTAGTGTCCGTTTATGAAATTATTGCTTTTATTTCTCATGGTAAGAATAACCATTTAAAAAAATGGAAAAAAGAATTGATTTTTCTAAGTTTTTCCCGAAGTTTGCTTTAGAATAAAGTAATTCAGTACCATTCTCATGATATGATAAGAACATCAAAACCTGGCGAGTCTAAATCACTGCACGATGGTGAGATCCTTGTACAGATCAAAGAGCAAATCATGATAGTGGATCCTCAATTGTCATCGGAATGGCAAAAAGTGAATTAAAATCGAAAACTATGAATATTTAACTAACAAAATTTAGTCCAATACATAAACCATAACTTCACTTAATACCATAAAACATTTGGTGGTCTTATTCTACTTTTCTTCACTGGATTTGTTAAAATAATCTTCTATATAGACTCACTATTCCTGGATGGTTCATAATAAACAACGTAAAAGTGGTCCCACCGAATATTTAAATGATTCATAACCAGTACAATCTGTGCAAAACCGGCTCTAAATCGATTAAAACAACAACAGACGACGACACGGAACATAAGAGCACCGAATACCGTCGCACAATAAACGCAAAAGCATCATAAATGTCACTTTCAGGAAAATTGCATAAATTACTCTACCAAGCGCAACACAAATGGCGACCATCCTCATGGTTGTGTGGCACGCCGCCCCGTTACTTGCACTTTCGGTGCACCGAATAACTTGACTGCACCGTTATATTATGTTTGCTTTTTTTTTGGTTTCGTTGAAGTAGCTGGACGAAATTCCTAAGAAAACTACCGCCACGACAACGGCGGACCGTTTTCTTTCTGTGACAATAAAATTAAGAAAAACCCCGCCACGGGCGAATAAAAGGGTCGCTCGATGGCTTTATTGCGTTGTTTCGGGGTTTCGTTTGTTGGAGGGAAGATTTTTGCGCGTGTGTTTACGTGTCCGGGAGTCTTTGCCTGCATCTGGTCGCACCAGAATGGAGGACCAGAAATTGGCCGGCGACTTCAGACGAGCCCCGTGCTGTGGAGGCTGCCGCCTGGTGGCTGGCAAATCACTTCAAAGCGGATAATCCGTTGAAATCTTAGCGGGCTGTTTATGGTGCCGCACATCTCGTACGGTAAGAAACGGGGCACTCAAGCGGCCTGCCAGAGAATGGTGGGACAAGACGACAATTAACAAACCTTAAAGTCGATCACTAAGCAACCAAGGCACTATAGCGCGCGCGTGAAGGGGGTGTCCGGTGTCGGTGGATGTGTCGGTGCTCTAAATTTAGGACCCTTCGATCCTGTGATCGCGATGTCGGCGCACCCCTTACGATCCGGTTGCCAGTTGCCACCATTTTGAAGCGCGTCTCCCTTGCTGCACGTTGATGTACGGGGTGCGTCTTCAAGGTTCTGTTCGGCTGACGGGACCTCAAAGTCAGCGTCACAAGCGCAACGCTAGATGCATGGACGGTAGGCCCAAAAATAGAGTCAAATCCATAATTTTCGAGTGCAAGGGCAACGCGTAACGAGAGCGAAACCGACAGGCGGTCGGTTATGTTGTGGATGGTTTGAAGAGGACGCGCCCTTATCTAGGTCCCGGCCAGTGTAATTGAGATGCGTGGAAAACTCGACGAAACAACAGTGTCTTAGGCCAGTGTTTTGCGGGTGGTTTCAGTGTCTTCGTTTGGTCTAATTTTCTGTTGAGTGTTGTCATGGTAACAGTGTGGTATATTTCTCTTTTTTGAGGCAAAAACCTCTACTGTTTCTGTAATAATTAAATTCGTTAATTCCTTACATAGTTCCTAATGATATATATTTTTTTATTTTCTGCTCCATCTTCAAGGCCAGCATGGAATCCATCAGTCAGCGAATCGACTTAAGAAACCGCATTTTTTGTATTTGTCACACACACACAATGCCATAATGCACCAACAACGATCGTCCAACGCAGCTGAACGTTGTTGCATCAGTGACAAAGGATGGCGTGTTAATTGACAACGGATGAAGACTCCTAAAAGCATTTCAAGTGATGGCATCCGACACGGAACATAAGAGCACCGAATACCGTCGCACAATAAACGCAAAAGCATCATAAATGTCACTTTCAGGAAAATTGCATAAATTACTCTACCAAGCGCAACACAAATGGCGACCATCCTTATGGTTGTGTGGCACGCCGCCCCGTTACTTGCACTTTCGGTGCACCGAATAACTTGACTGCACCGTTTTATTATGTTTGCTTTTTTTTGGTTTCGCTGAAGTAGCTGGACGAAATTCCTAAGAAAACTACCGCCACGACAACGGCGCACCGTTTTCTTTCTGCGACAATAAAATTAAGAAAAACCCCGCCACGGGCGAATAAAAGGGTCGCTCGATGGCTTTATTGCGTTGTTTCGGGGTTTCGTTTGTTGGAGGGAAGATTTTTGCGCGTGTGTTTACGTGTCCGGGAGTCTTTGCCTGCATCTGGTCGCACCAGAATGGAGGACCAGAAATTGGCCGGCGACTTCAGACGAGCCCCGTGCTGTGGAGGCTGCCGCCTGGTGGCTGGCAAATCACTTCAAAGCGGATAATCCGTTGAAATCTTAGCGGGCTGTTTATGGTGCCGCACATCTCGTACGGTAAGAAACGGGGCACTCAAGCGGCCTGCCAGAGAATGGTGGGACAAGACGACAATTAACAAACCTTAAAGTCGATCACTAAGCAACCAAGGCACTATAGCGCGCGCGTGAAGGGGGTGTCCGGTGTCGGTGGATGTGTCGGTGCTCTAAATTTAGGACCCTTCGATCCTGTGATCGCGATGTCGGCGCACCCCTTACGATCCGGTTGCCAGTTGCCACCATTTTGAAGCGCGTCTCCCTTGCTGCACGTTGATGTACGGGGTGCGTCTTCAAGGTTCTGTTCGGCTGACGGGACCTCAAAGTCAGCGTCACAAGCGCAACGCTAGATGCATGGACGGTAGGCCCAAAAATAGAGTCAAATCCATAATTTTCGAGTGCAAGGGCAACGCGTAACGAGAGCGAAACCGACAGGCGGTCGGTTATGTTGTGGATGGTTTGAAGAGGACGCGCCCTTATCTAGGTCCCGGCCAGTGTAATTGAGATGCGTGGAAAACTCGACGAAACAACAGTGTCTTAGGCCAGTGTTTTGCGGGTGGTTTCAGTGTCTTCGTTTGGTCTAATTTTCTGTTGAGTGTTGTCATGGTAACAGTGTGGTATATTTCTCTTTTTTGAGGCAAAAACCTCTACTGTTTCTGTAATAATTAAATTCGTTAATTCCTTACATAGTTCCTAATGATATATATTTTTTTATTTTCTGCTCCATCTTCAAGGCCAGCATGGAATCCATCAGTCAGCGAATCGACTTAAGAAACCGCATTTTTTTGTATTTGTCACACACACACACACACACACAATGCCATAATGCACCAACAACGATCGTCCAACGCAGCTGAACGTTGTTGCATCAGTGACAAAGGATGGCGTGTTAATTGACAACGGATGAAGACTCCTAAAAGCATTTCAAGTGATGGCATCCGTGATTATGACGGTTCGTTTCTTTCCGCTGTACGACACCCCTAGCTAGTGGTAGTGGCCGTCGTACCGTACCGGATTTTTAGGGGACTGGACGTACCAAAAAAAGGGGGAAACATTCTGGCATAAAAGGTCCGGATTTGATCACAAAAAATCACCTTCCAAGATGGGTGCCCATCCGGCTCATCTCTACCGTCGGTTGCCAATTGCAGGGTTGCTTTATTGCTGCCGGGATTGATACAATGATTAATTTTGATTTTATTTTCTTACAGTATGTTAGTCTTGCTTTCGAAGGCATACATCTAAGAAATACGAAGAGGACGCTGTATTTGAATACAAACATAATTCCCCTTCTAGCAGAGAAAACCCTGCACGATCGTTGCACCGACCGCCATATGCATTCTGACGACACTTGCAGGAGATGCTCAACCAACAAAAAATCCCGACGCTTGCATCTTTTCACGACACCCTCGGCAGGACATAACCTCGGTGATGCACAACCGGTAGCGTAGAAGAAAACACTTATGCGTACAGCGAGCAACAACAACCGAAAAAAAAACGACAGTGACCGCTGTTTCGACCAGCCGTAAGACAAGAAGCATATGGTCGAATCGGTGGTCGTAACAGAGCCTTCCTGGAAGAGTGAACTCACCCTTCGTCATCGGACCCATTTCCGGCCAACGCGTTTCGGACCCGCACGACGCTTTGGAAGAGAAGACACAATAAGAAGCAGACAAAACGATCAATCAGATCAACGTCCCGCAAAGGTGTCCGGATCAGCTTCGTCCGCTATTCGGGCCGGATAATTGAATTAGTGTCTCTAGCATCCACCTCCACGCTAGGTTGGCGTCCACTCATCAGCCGTTATCAAATAATGTTTCAATTATATCTGACCGGAGTTCGGGAAACCAGCCCGGGCTCGGGAGTTGCTTGGCGAACGAACAAAGCGAAGCATGAATGAAGAGCATAGTATGCTGATCCATCCGGGGCAGGCGAGCAATCGATCGCGCAGGCAAAACATGAATGAAAACCGTTGCCGCCTCTTCCCAGTCCGACTGTGACTGTGTTGCTGTGCTGTGTGCGAGAGAGCCTTCACCAAACCTGTCCCACAGGCCGCTCCCTGCTCAGACTGGGTGTGTTGTACGTGTGTCCCGTGGCGGGACTTGCGTGTCTCTTACGTGAAGGTGTTTTTCCACCCGTCCACCCGTCCACCGGTAAGCATCATGCAGAAAGAACTCCATGCTCAGTCAACAATGAATCATGGAGGCAATTAATCATCTCGTTATTGAATAATGATATTTCTGCAGGCGTGTAATAATGACAACCGAAAGCGTACCGGGATATGGGAGGCTCTTGCTTTCCAACATGTCCGAGACACGGACATCTCGCGCTGCTGAGGTCCGTTCTGGATGAAGGTCTCCCCGGAGGACTGACCAGGTTCCGTGTCGTACCGGTGAACAGGGAGTGTCCCTGGCATTGGACGATCACCGAAACGCTCCAATCAACTCGGCGAGTAGATAAAGCTGCTTACGAAGCGAATCAAGCACGAAAGGCCATCGAAAAATAATTACACATCTTTCATCTCCATCTCCAGGCTCCCGGGAACCTTACCTGGACCGGCGACGTTGGACCATGTCCGATGAGTCTTGGGCAAGATTCGAATTAAGAGATTAAGTGCGAGAGAGAGGAGAGAGCGAGAGGAACTGCTTGCAAAAGACGGTAAGGCACGGCTATTCGCGCTATATTGACGCTCGTCCAGATTTGACCAACTTCAGCACAACTCCCCTGGGGACATCTGGACC
>KZ061636.1:192271-263965 GCA_002091835.1 Anopheles maculatus | reverse complement strand
GAAATGTTCATCAAGTTTTTGTGAGAATCTTCCATCAAAACACTTCAAACGTAGCTACGAGGACCTCCTGGAGTTGAATCAGGTAGGGCAAATACAGGCTTCCTCCCACACGTCGCTTATCGGGAAAGCATTTTTTAATATCACTTCACAAGCTTTTGCAGAATACATCTTGCAGACGTGATAAACGTAAAGTTTAATTTTTATTGCATCGCTCTATTACCGACCAGCGAATGTGCATCATATTCCCAGAAGCTGATGATGATGCAAACAAGCAACATATGAGCTCTCTCTCTCGCTTAGTGGATGAGTGGGTGCGTTTGTTCTTCGCGCGAAAGCTCAAGGCAGTATTACATCTGCCTGTAATGAAATTCTTGCTGGTGCACATATATTGCACCGGTGGACAAAAGCATACAGCAACGTTTATTGAGAGTCGAAGTCTTATTTTTTGAGAACTACATTCTAAACAGAAAGGTCTTTAAGTAAAGACGTAAGACAGCTCCAGATTAAAAGCACACAAAACAAAACATATTTCCCGTGGCCATCACCAATCACCTTAAAGTCGGGCCTTCTTCGAAACTCTCCGCTGCAGCTAGAGGTACGCGGAATTGCATCGGCACGACTTTCCAATCAAAGTGCACCCACTCAAAGCACACACTCTGAACTCTTAACGATTGCCTTTCGAAGGGCTCTCGATCTCTTGGTTTATGGGATTATGGTTTTTTGTGTGTGGACCAATGAGGCTAATTTGCGCGAGTCGAGGAAGCAACAGATTTAGAAGCTGCTCCAAAACGGAGTGTTAGGTGTAACTATGAGCTCGTGTTTGAGTAGATTGATTACTACTTGATGCATTTAAGCATACAGTATTTATAAGTGAATGTTTTAAACACCAAACACCCCATAAAGCGAAGGAAAAAATGTTGCTGAGCTAACAATACAAAAACACAAAAAGTTTCACCAATAAAACTGACCTTACCGAACGTGGTCGCGATTGGTAGCGAAAGCTCCAAATACCGAAACCGCCTCCGGAGTGGGAAGAATTAAATTCACAAACAGCCACAAAAAATCGAGAACGAACAAGACAAGCAACAAACCAAAAAAAAAACAGTAAAATTTCGCGCAAAACTCATCCGACCCGTAAGAATAAAAACGGCCCCGCTGGCGTTGAAGCCCCGGCAAAGAAGAGCACGGTACACTCAAGGAGGAGGGATCGTTAAACGCTGTTAACGATTAAAAGAAATTACGAAAGAAAATCAAGAAGCCTGTGTCTGCGATGAGTGTGCCTGCACTTACCACCGCTTTCCCAACCTGTTTTCCTCCTCCGTCGAAAGAAAAAGGACGAGTCTGTGATAACCTCCGGAACTCGGCTTCTTGGTGGCGCATCCTTGGACAACGGGGGTTGGTGACGTACAGCGGGTGGTGGTGCAAAGGGATGAAAACAAACTCCCGCTCCCGGTGTGTTTCATTCAAACTTCTTGCCAATATCCAAGTCCAGGCTGTAGATTGTGGTTTTCCCCTTATTTCGCTGTGCAAAAAGAGCCTTCTGCTGGTGAGAGCCCTTCTGTGTGGAGGAGCAAAAAAAACCCAAAACGAGAGAGCCACCGGCCAAGAGAGGTTTTGAGGGTTTGTGCGCATGTGCCACCCGCAACCTGTGAAAGGGGTGAGAACATCCCCTCCATAGCAACCCTTACGGGTTGTGTGGTACTCTGTGGCTTACAACAGGGTACGCGAGACTCGATAGTAACTCACCACCATGGTTCAGCGGGGTGTGTACGGACGCGCGTTTGTGTGTGTGTGTGTGTGTATTGAAGCGAGAAGGGTGAAGCATCGCGCTACACTGACCACACCGAGCGGTTGAGTTCCCGCGACATTGCAAACCGTTGCCGCGACTCGCAATTTCCCGTTTGGTTGTTGCGTTGCGTCGCTCTGTTTTGTTGCAGTGTGCTACGGCAGGACGAACGGAACGACGGCGTCAAGGGTGTAAACACACATCCGAGAAGGGGTGGCTTTTCATTAAGGGGGTTCACAGAAGAAGGGGAAAATGGTTGGCCAGTGGGATGAATGGATTGGAATGGTGGAGAGGGAGGTTGAAGTCCACTCGCATACAGACACACATGGCTTACGTGTTTGTGTGCTTGAACAGGATAACGGGAAAATCTGGACATTCGCATGTGTGTACACGCATGTGTGTGGTCACAAACCCACCAACACACACACACACGCACACACTCATATGTGAATCCTCCTCCGAAAGCAAGGGAGAAAAACAAAAGAGCGAGAGCGAGAGACCGCACGATGAAAAAGGCCCAAAAGAAAAGAGGGAAAACTGTTTTCCCTTCTACACGGTTGCGGGGACCTGCCCGAGTTTTCCGCACACACATCGAAAAAGTCAACCCCGCGCGCGTTCGCTCGGACGGATGCTGCGATTGCACACACAAACACGTCGTCTCTCACGGGCCGGCGTCACTCACTCTCATTTGCAAACCGGTCGAGAGATGCTGCGAGCCGCGCACCAAACTGGAAAACGGAACGGAAAAACAACGCCAGCGAACCAAGCACCAAGCACTTCAGCTGGGGGGGGTCCCTTTTCTAGACGAGTGAGCAGGAAAGCGGCCCACGGTTGTGCCGAAAGAGCGCGCACGGCTGCGAGGGTGAAAAAGAGGGCCAGTGTGGCCGGCTTCTCATCGTTTGTTGCCGCTTGTGTTTTCCCGCATATGTCTCTTTGTGTGTGTGTGTGCGTGGTTCGTCTTCCCAGAGCGTTCTCTTCCGCGGCACCGTGCCCACGACACGCGACACCAGCACGCCACCCTCGCTCGGCACCACCAAGGGGTTTGGTCGGTCGGCTGGTCGGTCGGTCGGAGCGGTCGCGCGACGACCCCCGCGTGTGTGTGTGCTCGCCGGAGTGTTGCCGGAGCGTACCAAGGCAAGGGCGGTGATATAACGACCGCGCACTGCCAGACATTAGATGCAAACGGACTGTCGCGAAGTGAGGATGTCCAAACGTCGGTCGTCGCGGTGCGTCTAAGCAGCAGCAGCAGCAGCAGCACGGCACAATAAATTCTCGTGTGTCTCTCGTTTGGAAGGTGGTGTGTGCGCGCGCCGTGTATATTGACTTCGCCGTCCGACTGCGGCTCACACACGCACGCAACTCGCGCGGGACCATTCGACGCTGGTAGTGGCCGCTGCGAGTCAGTCTGTCAGTCAGTTCCTTGCGAGCCGGTTCGCTAGTGAAGTGCGCGGCGTGCATGACCAAAGTCCAGCTTCACGGCTTTATACGCGGTGCAGAATCATTTTATCCGGACGTGAGCCGATCGTGTTGGTAGTGAATATAGTGTGAATATCGTGTGATTGTTACGAACGACGCTGCAATAAACTGTTGCTGTCAGCTTTGGCAATAGAAAAAACAAAAACAAACCATGTAAACAATCGTGTGCAGTGTGAATAATAAACAAACACCGTGACACCTGTGTGTGTGTGTGTTTCGAGTAAATAAATCATACACAAATATCAAAACAAAAAAAATTGTCCGGGAAAGTTTGCAATAAATTTGAACAACAAATCAAAAATATTTTAAAGAAGCTTAATGTTAAGTGGTGTAGAAATTAAACCGAAACACACTATACAGAGACTGTAAACACAAGACAAGTGCAACAGCTCTCAACGCATTTAAATAATCAATGTTTTATGTGTGCGAGTGTGTGAGCAAACGGAACTGTATTCCTCCTATTTAGAACAAAGTTATGCGAATAATCCGAACCGTAACCATCGTCGGTGTTTAAAGTGACTAAAGCAGCTGCCGTTTATCTGCCGCTTATGAAATTGTTGTGAATCAGCCGGTGAAAGCAAGTGCAACGGTGAAATAAAATCCGCGTACCGCGCCGGAAAAACAACGCGCGAGCGAAAAAAGTAACCGGAAGCATCCTGAGCCCGTCGACAAAGAATACAACCACCAAAAACGTACAAAGGATAACACCGGATGTGAAAGAGCATCTCGCGCCCGAGAAGAAGCAGTTCGTGAATGAAGAGCCAGCTCGTCGTGCCGCGCCACTTCTTTTATTCTCGCGGGCGCGTACTTTCCAGCGTACTTTCTCATCCCATCCCAGCCCAGGGCCCCCTCTCGTAGTCGTCTGAAGTGACACCGTAGACGGTGAAGTAGACAGACAGCCAATTCAAAAAGAGGAAGGAAAAAAAAGCAAACCCTCAACAAAGTTCGCCATTTTTTCTGTTTGTTTCTGTGCTAGCAGCTCCTCTTTATCAAACTCGGGTGATAATTTGTGCACCCGAACCCGGGGCCCAGCACGCTAATTAAGACGGGTGCGAACTGCGCGAAGATATAAACGAACCGGGCCTTGAAAATGCGAAAAATCAGCTGTTGAGCTGCCGAGTGATAACGATTAAAAGTGTGCTTTTTCTTCACACTACGCTCTAAACTGCTCAGATGCAGCGCAGGTTAGCACCGTGGTTCGTGGCGTGCTTTACTGGGAAATTGCTCGTTAAACAGTACTGAAAAATGATGTTCGATTGGTGTGTGGCGTGAAAGTGTGTTTGAAACGCAGTGGAAAACTAAAGCAGCCCGTAATCAGCTGGGCCTAGTGCGTAGTGTGCGTGTGTGTATGAAAGCAAGAAAGAAAAGTTTTGTGAAAAAATTGAAAAAAAAACTAGGTCGAGCAAAAAGTTTGTTTTTAATTGTTAGTGAAAAGGAAGAAACAACGAGGAAAAGCATTAAAAACAACACATCATCAATCGCCAAAATGAGAATCAAAATGCCAGCAGTTCGAATCGCACAAGGTATTTATACGCTCAAGGTGTTCCCACTTCCCATTTGTCGTCTAGTAGGCGTGTGTAGTTAGAATGTTCTGTGACTTGTTCTACTAAAAGCGTTCCTTCAAACTGTGACGCTGGTGTGCCAGGATGGTCCAGTTTTTAAACAACTCACCGACCGAAGCTGTCCTTCGGATTTTCGGCAAGTTTTCGGTCGGAGTAACGTCGAGCATGTGTGAGATTACACGACCAGATATTCCTAGTGTGTATGCGAGTGTGTTTGTAAGAGTAATTAATAAGACTCGAGGCGGTAGAGAGGCGGTGATGGTCGAGCTTTGGGATTTAGTTCGTGTCGCAGGACACTGCATTGGACACTCCGAGAGGAGTTTCCCGAAGATGTGTCAATGTGTTATGCCCTATTAGTCTCTTCTCGATTTCTTGTGTGAGTGAGAATGTTGAGTGTTGATGAAACGGATCAATTTTAAGCAGTTTGGAGAAGTTTTTGAAGAATCCTTTCAAACTTCCCAAACAAAAACGAATATTTAAATCTCCTCAATAACCCCTATTGTAAGGAAGAAAAAAAGGCGACGAGAGAACAAAACGAGTTCCATCAGCGAAATAAAGCCATTACAACCATTATACAAGCTCGATGATGCATAACGACGAAGGGCACTTACACGTTGCATTATCCGTTAATTCGTGGCACGAGCATAACCCATCAATGGGACAATGAAAGGGTTTCTTTGCGCTTTAATCGCCTTCTTCAGAATTGCTTCCTTCGGGAAGCGAAGAAGTTGAAGGTATCCGACCGGAAATGACCGTCGGTCAGTTGGAACAGGCGGTGAAACCCTACCCATGTTTTATAAATGTTCGCTTCAGCAAGGAAGATCCCCTCGTTTCGAGTTTTCTGCACCTCTGCACCAGAGCTGTGTAAGAAAATTTGAATAGCCAGAATTATGACATGGACATGTGGCCAACGGAGAGGGGTTTTGCGTAAGACGTATCAAACTGTACGCGCGTGACCACAAAGGTCCAGTCCAATGACCCATAACCCCTTTGTGGATGTTTTTTTTCTTTCGTTTTTTAATCTCACCTTCCCTTAAACCAGATGGCATTTGGATATTCTGGGTAGGGTTGTTGGTTTGTTTTTCCTGGCGTTAGTCTGCCCTTGTTGAAGCTGTTAAGAAACAAGTCCAAGTGGTCACTACTTTGTTTTTTACATGACAAAGGAACCACAAGCATCATTTTAATCGCAACGGATGTTTATGGAAATTTGAAGTCAATTTGGACACAGCAGTGCGCCTGCAAGTGACGTTTATTGTCTCTATTTCCTTGTTCGCCACCTGTGCAGTTAGAAGATAATGGCGATGCATCTGACTGTAGTGCGATTGAGGCCAAAATCTGGTGCGTACTACGTAATATAGATCCTTAAAACACTGTCAACAAACAGCGGTGCTACCGTCATGCTGTTAACAAACAATCCGATTGACGTAAATCACAGTTTGTACAGCCAGAAGCCTTCGCCAATGAGACAAAACTGTGCAGTCATCACACGCACGTGCCTTCTCGTGCGACAGATCATACAAATAGCTTTGGCCCAACACCTCACCAAAACAGTTTTCCAAGGCATCACCGATATCGGATCGAAGTTAAGGTCCCGTCCCGTACCGACCGGTGTATGTTTGTACAACTTGTACTCAGGGGGCCTTCTCCGTTCGGGTTTCCACTAACCTTCAACGAACGGGCACTGGCCAAACAAAAGGGTTGACACTGTACGCGCGTCATTCCACCATCCAAATGTGTTTTTGGTTGTCTTTTTTGTCGCTTCTTCACCATCGGCCATCCAGAAGCGCTGTTGAGCGCGGGAAGCTGGAGCACGTACTGACGACACCAAGGTTCGGGTCCGCTGCTGTTGACACAAATGAACGTGAACCGACGCGTCCGTGTTCCGTTGTGTTTTGGGTTCAGTAACGGAAAATTGTTCTCTTGGAAGTATTGCAAACCGAAGCAAGCAAAAAGTAGTTAAGGGATACCGATAAGACGTAGATAGTGACTGCAAGCGAGACCACCCAGAATTTACAGACCACCCGGAAGAACGGGTTCCTTAACCTTTCCAGAACAGGTTTAAGACAGGAGCCCTTTGAATCCTTGTTTTCCAATTCTCACAACACCAAATGGCGATAGTACTGTCACCCAAGCTTTTTTGTCCTCCAAAGATCCGCCGCAAAAAAAAAAACGCCTCAAACACCTTCACGATGCACGTGTTTCGGTTTTGCGTACATGATGCGTAAGCCTCAGGTTCCCTCGAGTAAGGCGTTCGTGTTCTGCGGTACCGTTTTCCACGCTGTTTTACGATCTCCGCAGCGTCATTGGCGCCTGCGGAAAAATTGCCAAACGACGGCGTTCTTCCTTCGCTTTGGGTATTATTTATTTCGATCGATTCGCGTCCAACCACGTCCAAAGATTCGTGACCCGAACGGTTCTTAGGTCAATCCCACTTGGCACGCCATCCGCAGGAGTTTGAGCGTCCTGCAATTTCCTTTCCAAAAACTCCCCCCGTTAACATGCAGCAGAGAAAGGAAAGCAAATTGGTCAGAAGGAGAGCTTTCCAGGACCAAAGGCAAAGTTTGATCGATTCTTGTAATACAATTTATCCACCGAGAAGGACACAAACCCACACACACACACACATACACACGTGGGTTGTTCCTGCGGTGTGTTACGGTCACGTTCCCTGTCGGTGGACATTCGGCAGTATGGTGGAGCCAATTTGTACCGTCCAATCAAGGACTTTGGCGCACACCCGGTATTCCCCGGGTACGTCTCGGGCAGGACACACATACACAACAGCAGGACACATCGAGGACACATGGTAGCATGTATCGGAAAAACTTTACCCAACAACTACCCTGTTGGCTGATTGGACGCGCTTCTTCGCTCAACTTGCTCGAGGTGGTAGAAAAGATTTAGGATGAAGATTCCTCCAACCCTGCCAGGAGTCAGGTTTTTTATGCTGTCTATTCCCAACCATTCCGTGTCCGAATGGTGCGCAGTTGTTGGCTTTCCTTGGCCCGGTCTCTAGTCATGCACCCCCCGGGTTCGTGATGGCCACTCGAGCACCACCTTATCGTGACCCCAACTTCGGTGGATGGAGTTGGCACAAGCGGACTGTATCGTCTTCATCGTCCGGTCATCGTTCCCCTTTATTTGTGTCTCATTTTTGCTGTTCCATGCGCTCGCTCGTTCCGTGTAGTTAGCGACTATGATGGGGGAGTCGTTGGTTTGGGTGGTTTGTTTGGTTGGTTGCTGGTATCGATTAAATAGAAAGAAAGAAATGCGACCGAGCAGCAGGTCCAGCAGGGCAAAAACCAGCACAACCATCAACAACAACAGCAGGGCGTCGCGTGGGTGACGTGTCCTCCTAGGAGTCGTCATCGTCGCCGTAGTCATCGTCCACTAGAAGGTCCCTCGGTGTGGTTGTTTATTGTTGGTATCTGGTCGCTAGCAACGCTTGAGAACAGGCTTCAGGTTTAAAACGGCAAAAGACTTCATAACCTCAAAATTCGTTTCCCACGGTTTCGCAATGTCCAGCCTCAGGAATTCCGTTTCCAGCATTCCAGCACAACCGGAAGTCCCACATTCATTCAATCAATTTCTTCAAATCACACTCACCGTGTGCAGTGTGCTCGAGACGCACTTCTCTAGCTTCCGGTTGGTCACCATCAGGATTGACCACTTGTGATGCAAGAGTTCCCTTTTGTGTTCGGAACTGCATCTGCTAGAACTACCCGTGAAAAAAAAACAATGCGAATAGCGATTCAACGATAAGGCAAGAATTTGCGTTTGTTCCTATTGACGTTTTGTTCCGGGATGACCTCCCCCTGTGTTCGGGAACAGAAGAACGGCCAAACCCCTTTCGGGGTTTCGCTTATCTCGTGGGAGCTCCAATTATTAGACCTTAATTCGCAAACTTCAATTCGCCTCTATGCTAATTGTGTTGCGACCGTGAAGAAAATTATGCTCTTCGAAGGCACCGACGGGAAGAAAACAAAACCCTTCTTTTAATCGACATCGATCATCCCTGTGCGTTTGTGTGTGTGTGAGTTTGAGCGCTAAGGTCCAGTTTGATCGTTAATCCTTCCCTACAATCCATTCTCGCTCGCACGTATTGCTGGTCCCGTGTGTAAGGGACAAATAGCCCAACGAAAAGGCCCAGTAAAGGTACGCGAAGGACTTGGGACTTGGCGGTTCTCGGGATTTCTTTTCGGAGGAAAGAAATAAAAAGGGATGTGATGAAATAATTATACATACACATGCGCTCCTCCCCCTGTACGACGACCCGTCCGAGACAATGCCCGGTGACCAGACCGGAAGAAGCGGAAGAGACCGTTCGCTTCGCATATGAATGAAGTGATTTCTGTCAGCCGAAGGCGACCTTTGCTTAATTTGAGGTCAAGATTTACCTTTCGTGGCGTGGCTTCATTCCTTTGACTTTTCCCTTTTTCTTTCGTCTCCCCCCGGGTTTCGAACTTTAAGACGCGCTTCAACGTTTAAGGAAGGGTTTTTTTGTGGTTCTCGTTTTCCGTCGTTGCTTTGTACTTCATTTTCCCTTTCGCTGCCTTCGACAAATTTCAAGTCCGTGCGTCCGTTCGCTTTCCATGATGTACGCGAGTTGAGGGTCCAGTTTCTGCAGCTTCTTGCCGCGACGGACGGACGGTATAATTTCGGGTTTTGTAATTCAATCTGTTTGCACAAACAGGGACAATGGACATACGGACTTCGGTACACGGCGAAACAACGAAGCAAACGGTTCACGGATGTTTTGATCGCGCCATATCGCCGGTTTCGCGGGTTTTTTGGGTGCCAATGTTTGGGTTTCGGGTTTGACTTTGTGACCTTTTTTTGGTTTTTAGGGATGGGTAATGTGCGCACTTGTACGAAGGGGACCCACCAAATACACCCAAAAGACTGGACATGATAGTTAAAACCTGCTTGAAGGATCGAACCGTTTGCTATAAATTCTTACCAAGCTGTCATAATTAGTTGTCTACTAGCAGTATCTGTTTGCCTCGTTCGAAAACAAAACGGGTGCGTCAACAGTCTATGCAAATCATTCCCCTTTCAACTAACTCCCCGTTTTACCCCGAGGACCTAAGGAGCAAGAATCACTCACTGCAGCTCGGTACAGGTGGAGCAGCGATTGATCGGTGATTGATGAAATCATTTCGCGTAATTGAACGCACATCGAGCACATGAGCTGGTGCACCCCCCGGCAGTAAGCACCGACCGAACGGCTAATAACGATAATTAAGTCACAGACACAGGCTTTCGGGCGTACCCTCCAGGACACATCGGTGTGACGAGAAACCCAGAAGGGTTGCACGCTCAGTGAACTCATGCGCTTTAACCCGTTTCGGCTTGCACGGTGCAATTTGACCGAAATTATCTCATCGTCATCATGTCCAGCCGAGAACGTTGGGGGTGGGTAACGTTGATTACTCACTTGCAAAGCGACTCTCGGCGAAGATTAAATACACCGGGAGTTACTCATGCAACGGTTGTCGCAAACAATCGATCTGGCCGGTTGATTGGAGATGTGTTTCGGATACGGTAGAGTTGCATTCCAGAATTCTTTTGCGACTACGATTGACTCACAACTAAGCGAAGGATTCTGTTGCTTATTCTGCTGACAGGACGCGATCGATGGCGATAAACTGTAGGCAACGAGCGGCAACCCGCATTATCGCTTCTGACTCAGACCGAGTTCCGATGTCACCGTTTGTGTCTGGAGAGTGAGAGAAATACGAAGGGTCCTATGGTATCTTCACCGCCTAGTGCCATCAACAGTCGTGCAAAAATCGTTAGAAAAAACAATTGTGACCTACTTAACTGGAGCTTGTGTGTGTGTGTGTGTGCGAGATTGTGGGCACGAACAGTGAATGTGCTTTTGTCATAATCGTCTTTACCCGCCGTCACCTGGATGACCTCGTTGTCACTAGTAGTAGTGGTAGTAGTAGTAGTTGGTTATTGGACTCATTTTTGTGCGGGCCCCGAACAACACACTCGACACATTTGTCACCTTCAGAAGTTGAATTCTACAACGCTCCAGCACACGAAACGTTTCTCGCCCGTTTTCTCCTGCAAGTCCAATGAAAATTTGACCAACTGCTAGCTGTATGTTTGATCACCCGAAACTGACGATCGCTTGCGTCATCCCGGGCTAGCCAAGCTGTCAAAACATGGACAAACCTGAAGCCGACCCAATCGGCTAGAACAACGCCTCGCACTGACGGACCTGTTCTAAGGTTCCCGGTGCAGGTCCAAGCAGGGCGCAGGTAATGAGCAAATATTGGTTTAATTACAAAACAAACGAACAGACGAAAAAAATGCCCGACGCACAGCGTTGACGTGGCCTCCCGAAACTCCCGGGAGAAAATAGCGCTCGCATGGCCTCGTTTTGGTGTTGGTCGGCGGCGTTGGTGGTACTGTAGTTCATGCTGTCTCTTCCGGGCCACGCTTTATGACCACTTGCCACACGGTGCCCGATGTCTCGAAGTCGGCCTTGTTTTATACGACGCGCAGCGCGCCCGCTTATCGCTAAACTGTTGGCGCTCCCATACGCCCAAGGAAAGCGGGCGCAGTTTGTGTTCTCGTTTTGTGGTTCGTTTTTTTTTGTCGCTGGTTTTGTTTTGTAAGTTCACCCCCCGAATTCCCGGGCTCCATACGTGTCGTTTAATTTCATTCGCACAATCGCGCACACATCGGTACACACAACGGGCGTCATTCTTCGGGCCCGGTCCAAGACGGCGATTATTTTCCGTCCCTTCACGGTCTCCTTCGGCATCAGCATAAAGGTCGACCGGGGGGGGACTTTTTTTTCATTTTTTGTTATTACATTTTTGCTGAATTGTTCCCTTTTTCGGTATCGGCCGGGAGTGGTCGTTTCCCCACGATCTCGGATCATCATTCGTATTGTTCCGCTGCTATGTGTGTGCTATGTCAAAGTCGCCCACTCCGATCACCTGGCCAATCTAATTGCGCACTCAAAAGGGGTGAGTTCTTATGCTTGTTTTGTCATCAGAATTGCTTCGTTTGGGGTAATAAATTTTCAACCGGGAATGGACCTCCGCGCGTAAAAATGGGGTGTGTGCCGCAAATCTGTGATCGTCATCTGTCGTGTCGGCTCGATCGGGAATGGTACGATTCACCGTAAATCTCTGGCGTCTTCACTTCCGTCCACGGACGGAACTGTACGGTGACCGAAGTTGCAGCCGTGCAACGGAGGAATTGAAGACAATTCGTTCTTTGATGTGCTCTATTTATTCTACCGGTCATTCGGCTCGGCCAGCGTCAAATGAAGCGTGAAACATAATGGAACAAACGACGAAGGGTTTTGTTTTAGTTTATGGTATGCTCAAGTCGGGTAAAAGTAATAATTTTAGTATTATAAAGAATTTTTCAAACAAATTTTTGAATGCCTCAAGAAAGAAGAATTCGTTTTCCAGAATTTCTGCTCATAAAAGCCTGAACTCTCTGGACTCTCTGGTGGGTTAAAGTTTTGCCCATTCCCAGTCGGTTGACAGCCAAACACTGCCCAAATGGGCCACACAATATCGACCAAGCGCGCCAGGTCCAACACCGGGTTACTTAGCCACCTTCACCTGCCTCTGGCACGGAGTCAACGAAGGGTTTTGTGTTATTTCTCGTGACCATGGCCGGAACACGTTCGATTGCCAGTCGCATTTACACCGTCTTACCGTTGGCGTTGGCATGGTGCGATCGTACTTCTTTTTTTGTTGTTGTTGTTCCGTGTCTCTTCACGCTTCGGCTGCTTCCGGCGGCACATGCCATACGGCTGGTCGGTAACGTTATGGCGCACGTAACCGCAATACGAACTACGATTTCGGTACGGCTGGCCAGGTGCGGCTTACACGAACCGATATAATAACTGTGAATATTTTCCGCTTCATTAGAAATATCGGCGACGTTTGCCGTAGTCGTCGGTATCAACAGCACGTCACTGGACCTCCAGTGACTCTACACAACGCACCGTTTTAAAACTTTTACGGGAACGGAAAATTGGATGCGTTTTCCACCGAATGAAGCCATTATTAGAATCTGTCCTTGTTTGAAGTCAACTCTTCTTTGACGACACAGCGCATAATGCATCCAAAATTGCATCACTAGCGAACCTGGTCCCGAAGAATTCCTAATCAGACCGAATCAACCCGAAACGAGGACAACGTTACCCGAACCACAGACAACCCTGGAAGGCCCCTTGGATGGAAGGCTTTTAATTTTATGTAAATTTGCTCCTTTCGCATCGCGTACGCATCCTATCGGCCGTTTGGTGGTGCACAGTTTTCTTTACGCGCATTTTTGGCTTCCTATTGATGCATCGGGGCTGTGGGACTAAAACCAGCACGACACGGTTTCTCGGTCACTTGTCTCGGTCGCATCCCGAAAGACAAGAACTCAAACAAAATTGCACGCTCTAGCGTCCCAGTCACGCTTCTTTGTTGTGGCGTTGATCCTTTCCAATTTTCGTACGGCAAACTTTGCTGACTGTTTGATGTTTTGCTGGGGTGTGTTGTCGGCGTTGTGTGGTCGCGAGTTCGCTGTCATCGTTGGAAGAACGCCGAATTCGGGGGGCTAATAATTGCGGCAATCGGTAACTAAAGAAGGCTCATATTGGCTGAGATTGGATATTGGAGATATTTCAATATACGGACTTCTGAAAGGAGAAGACCTCGCATATGAAATATCTCACACGAGAGACATCGATTTATGGGGTCTTATAAACATTGGGACATTAACATTTCAATTCTTATCAGCTCCAATGGTTTTTGGGGTGTACTGTGTTGACTCAACCCCGATTACAACTGCCATAAGTGTCTGATTGGGTCCATTCCAATAGATCTCTCTCTCTCTCGCTCGCTCGCTCATGCTCAACACCAGACAAAATGTCCGATCAAATCACCTCTTTTTCAAACCACCCCGAGGGCAATTAATTCCAAGTCACACCTCAATCCGCTTTGTCATGTAAAGTTACGGTTGCGTCTTGTTAGCACGGTGGACACACACAACGGCAACATGCGTAGTAAGGCGCGAATCAAATTGCTCGCCCTAATCTGTACGCGACTCGTACATTTTGTAGAGGTCCTTGCTAGCTCCCTCTCGCTCTTTCTTTGGACCACTGTACGCTAACAATGGGGTTTGCTTTTTGCCCAGAAACAGGGTGGAAACAAGTCGTACAGCAACAACATGTTGACGACTAATTTGAATACTCGTTATGATGGTGTGCTGGTGGGCTGCACAAGTCACTCAATTCGGCCTCCGGCAGGAAAGCCCAACCTGGGGTCGATTTTCTGTAACCACTTGAGTATTGCCTGCTCTCTTTCTCGCTTTCCCGACTTCAGTTTTAATAAACTCGCACCTTATGTGCGTGTCCGCGTATACGTTAAGCGCGTTGCGCGTCGTTTGTTCACGGGTGGTCAAAAAGAAATACACAACCCCCCCTCTAGTGGTGGACCGTTAGGGGTTGTTTTCGGGCGCGTCCCTGTGTATGTGTGTTTGTCAACGCGACCAACGAACGCTTTTGATTGGCTCGGCGCAGGAAACGACGGTGTCTAGTGGCGCGATTGGATCGGTGCAGCCAACCGGGGGCTAACCCCGGGTGTGATTGATGGCTCGATGTGTGGTTCGCTTTCTCAAGAAAATAACTCGTGCCTAACACCAACACAAGTCGCAACACTTGGTGCAGGCACCAATTTTGGATGGAGTAGTTAAATTTCTGATTGAAGCAGGTTTGACGCGAATGGATTGATCGCGAAGGACCTCACGATCTGGCCCAGTAATCGATACGCCACCTGTTATGATGATCAGAGCTTGTGTGTGTATGTGTGTGTCAGTGTGGGCAGTATGGTGTGCCGAGTTCGCGTGCCACTTTCGAGAAGGTTACGCAAATGGTGGCGGCGCAACACCACGGTCGTCCCTGGTCCGATATCGATTGGAGCAATAGAAATTGGAGTAGCGCATCTTGGTCGTGGGCCGGTTTCGGATGCAAACCGCAGTTTGCAGTCCGTCTGGCGACACTGGCCTGGCCAAAACCGCACCGCGGGCATTCGAAGCGTTAGGTAACCGATGACACTGCTGCAACTAGAGTTGCAGCCGATCAACCGATCGATTACACCGCAATTGGCCAACAGTCAGCGTAGTTGAAATGGGTTGAATTTCTTTATACTCTTTAATTCTAGTTAGTTTTATCTTAGTTGTAGTATAGTGTTAAAAATTGAAAATAATCCATATTCATCTTTCTATTTTTTCTCTATTTCTAGGTGAGTTTTGGTCTCTTCTTTCAACCCGTAACTAAACGAGGACTCTGTAAGTTGTAAGTCTAGCTTCAGATGTGGTTTAATTGGTAAAACATTACTCATTCGCCCTCGAAATCATTATTTCAAAAAGCAAACGGCTTTTTTTGTTCGTCCAACCGATGACTCTTCAACTGGAAATGGATTCGCTACCAGGTTCGGTACATATTCGCGTACCTAGCGCAGCGCAAATGAACATATCTGGCATCCGCGTTCTTTTTTTACGCTTTTTCCGAACATATTTGCTGCTCATTTGTCTGGTTTGGCTGTACGGTAATGGTAAAACTTCTCATTGTCACCGACCGTTGATGCGCCTATGCAGACGGTAAAACCACCGACCGCGGCGGTTCGCGAGCACAATCCCATTATCTCGTCGGTGAACCCGAAATTCGCCAACAACCGCACAACAAAATCAACGTTCCTGTTGCCATGGCGATGTCCTTGCACGGTACCAAACAAACCCATTGACCAGTGTGGGACCGATTTGCAGATGATGTCGATTGATAATCAGACCCGCTTTCTCGTGTGTCACCTCGGTGGTGCACCGAAAAATGTTTGCACCAACACGATGTCACCAGCCACAACAACGGCAATTGTCCTCCGTTTCCATCACATCCAAACTAGAAGGGTGTAGCAGAGAAAAAAAGCAGCACAGATTTTCCACGCGGAAACCCATGTAGAACGTCCGTCCTGTGGCTGCAGCCTGTCATACGCCGGGTTTGCGGTTGTTTGCGGAAAATTGACAAAAATAGAACTCCACTTCAGTGCAATCGTAGCGGAAAGCTTGTCGTCCAACGGTGACTGCGTCCGGAGCTCGTGGGGGAAAACCGAACCAAAAAACGAAACAAAACAACAACAAAAAACGTCACGGAAGGACACCGCGGACGAATTGTCGCATTTGGTCGCAGCCTTAACCATCGAAGCCTTAACCATCGAACGACAAATTTCCGTACGCGAATGGTTGGAATGCCCTTTGTGACCACCAGGTTACCGACCACTCGAGCCGACACGGTTCCCCGAACGACGGGAAAAGGATAAAATCTGCACCCGAACGTCCAACCGGCAAACCTCTGCCGGTTCTGCCTGTTACACAGTGTGCGCCGCTCTACACGCGGATAATCATCAACACCGCGGGTTGAATGCGCTCAAGTGTGTGTGTACACTTTTGTCAAATCCGGAAGGAACGCGCCACAGAGAAACGGCCGGGTTTTTGGCTGTTGAAAAGTGAGATTGGATCAAACTCTCGTTCTACCGATGGTCAATGTGATTGTCTTTTTTTGTAGAAAGGTTTTGCTGTCGTTGTTGCCGGTGGACATGGGTTGCTGTTTCGGTTGGTGTAAGCCGCTACTAGGACACGAAGAAAGGGTGTTGCTGTTTGACCTCGCATAGCACATTTCCCCTAAAATTGCATCCTTGACATAGGGCGCACCGGGGTTATCGAGTGCATCGAATGCACTTGAGCGAGATTTTTAATTAAAAACGTTGGTGAAGAATGCGGTGAGATGTTGTTAAACGTTTTAGAAGGGAAAAAAGCTGTTATGAAGATTTTAATCGATCGGTTCTCGAGAGAAAAAAAAATCACTGGAAGATATCATTAGTTCTTAATTGCGATTTGATAAAGTGGTCTTTCTGACAAATTTGAGCTTGCTGCAAAGGCAATTTTAATCGAGTTTTCAACCGATATTATCAAGTTTTCTAAACAGGTAGAGTAGGCTTACTGAATTCTTGAACTTTTTTACTTGAACTCTGGCCTTTTATAGCAAGAGATAAGAAAGTTTATTGTACAGCATGTCTTTGGTTATAATGGGGTAACATGATAACATTGAAATTAAAGTACAAAAACTAATACAAAGTCGAGTAGAAATAAAAAAAATCTCTGCTTCAGTTATTCAGAATGGGAATTCAACCCACCAGTGTAAACGGATGCGCGTCGATCTGTCAATTACTCGCATGCTGTCATTGTTTTGTTTACAAAACAGTGGGCAGATCTATTATTGTTAACAGTAGATCAGTAATCCGTAGTACATTAGTTTCTCTCTTTAAGTGCCAAAGAAATTCCTTCTTCAAAAAGCTTTATTTTCCACTCCCAAATCCTTCCAAGCACAAGAAAGTTCGCACAAATCGAAAGATCATCACAACTTTCATTCCACACGCTTCGCACTGGTGAATGCTATCCAAATTGTGCATTTTTTTTAATGGAGCAACGATTCCTATCGTCGGCATGTTCAGTAGTTCCTTCTCTTCACTCTTATTTCAATGTGCAGCAAAAGCCCAAATCGAGTGGCGCTTCCGCTACGCCCTCGCGCGCCCGTGTGTGTGTGTGTGTGCCAAAGTGCGAGCACGAGATGTAACCAAGATGAAGATAATTATTAAAATGCACTTCATCAATTCCCGATTTGGGCCGAAACGAAAACCGGAGCACGAAGCGCAGCAGATTGTGGTTGCGGCTCTATCGGACAGGTGCGGAACTGCAACAACTCGATGCTCCCCCGATTGAGCAAGGTGAAGGGCAGCTTACACACACATGTGGGAACGAACGTGTGTTTCGCCGCACGCATCCGGCTCGCGTCAGCCCTTGCATGCCCCCGTACCACGATTCCTTCCGTTAGGTGAGCACCGAGCACCGTTAGAATGTGCACAGCCGCTTTCCTTCGGTGTGCAAATGCGCATAGATCGGTTAATTAGATTAGACAGATTTTCCCTTACGCACACCGGCGCAGCGAATGGGAATTTTCCGTTTTGGCCTGCAGGAGCATCCCGCCCGCCCGGTTCGCGTGGAGTCACTGCGGGGTTGGCAATTAATAAGCTCGCCAAAGTCACGAACACCGGCGATGGATGGATGCCTGAGTGATGCGCAAAGGTCAGGCAATGGGCACGGTGATGAGTTGGGCAGTTTTGCAGATGCGCTCACATGTGGCACATTGTTTGCATACGGAATGAGCTAGTGAGATGTCGTAATTTCGCTTCGTTCCCACAAACTCCGCGCCTGGAATCTGGGAACTGCCACTTGCATGAGACTTTATGACTGCCGCTCTCACCTCCGGCTGGAAAGAAGCCATCCGTGGAGATGTTTGCTGATCGTGTGCCTTTCATCCATCCATCCATCAGGAAGTGACCCGCTCACTCCCGTGCCCTGTGTCGGCGTGCCAGAACGTACATAAAGTGCGCCTCCTCGCCCTGTCCATAAATTGACAACTGAAGATGCCGAGGAAATGAAGTCTTTGCGCGCTGACTGCTCGGTTCCCACAGAAGCGCCACAGCTATCGGAAGGCTCGCCACCACATCGTGTAGCCCACATGTGGCAGCCCGTGCACGGTGGTGACAGTTCAGCCTTCGCAGCTGACCCAGGGCGGCACGTTTTTCCAACCCGGAACGTTCAATCGTCCTCCACGGAGTGGTCGGGCCAGGATTATCATGTAAAATTGAGATGAATGTGACGTTCCGTGGTCAATTAGAGAAATAAACTGCCAGCCCTTCGAGTACGTCCCAAAGCGCAACTGTCCGATACGACCGTCGTAGCGTCGTCGCTGCACCCGCTTTGAAATGTAGATGAATGTGACAGACTTCAAGAGGGATGGAAAATTTATGTCTTACTTTTTTGCGCCCAGTGCCGCAAAAAGGCCGGCCGGGCAGACCTGCAGCACTTTTCCTACGGCCCTGTGTGAGCTGGTCCGAGAGTGGGCCGGGTAGGCACAAAAGTCGGAATCCATTTTGGAGATGGATAAAGATAGATTAAGATAATTAAGTTCCAAAGTCGCGTTCGCCAGCGGTACAAAAACGGGCGCTTCGCTTGCCTTGCCGAAGGTCAAGATCAATGGCCTTTCGCGAAATTCTGGATCACCTCGCTTGGTCCGAAATATGAAAATTGATAGAAATCTCATTGGAAGGGCATCGCTTTCAGATGTTCGGTTCAATAGCCTCTGGGATCGGCGAAGGGAACTCGTCTGGTCTTTTTTTTTTGCTTACTGCATCTCAATTTGCATCTCGCCGATCTGTTTTGCCAATCCGAAAGGATAGTCAATCCTCTCGCTCCCGGACGATCGTACAAATGTTTTCCATCTTGGCCAGTTTTTTGTTTGCACTCCCTCAGTTTTCTTAACGTAAGCTACCCACCGATGCTTATCATTCCACCAACTGTGGACACAGGCAATTCACCCCGCTCAATGGGTAAAGGCAAAAGCACAACGCGGCACGATAACTTAGTGCGATCCTTTAATGCGCTCTAAATGATCTTGTGGTCCAAAAAAATAGTTTCCTGAAAGGTCTTCTGCTGGATGCTTGGTTTTTTTCTAGGGCGTTTTTGCTACACTTTTTTTGTTGTCTGCTTCAACTTCACTAGCAGCTCGATTTGAATATTTTAAACTGCATAATTTCCACGTCCCCAGACTCCGTCCGTTTCGTCAATTTCCAGCGCGTATATCAAGCAGAGACCGAGAGAGAGAGAGAGAGTGTACCAAACGGAGGCCTTCTTATGGCCTCCGAGATGTCATGTTGTGTGTGTGTGTCGACGACGCTGGTCGATTGAACGGGCAGTAGTAGCCATGGGAACGGAAAAGTCAAGTTGTTGCTGCTTGGACCTGGAGCAAATGTAAGCCAACAACAAAAAAACACAAAACGGCAACTGCATTGGCAAAACCATTGGTGAATCGATTTGTGCGATTACGATCTCTAGGTACGCGAAGTTAACATTTTACCGCGCTTGCATTTCGATCGGCGAGAGGGTGCGAGATCTGTTATCTGTGGAGGCCGAGTTCTGCTGTCTGGTGCTATGGTCAATGGGACGCTTGGTTTTGCCTGCAAAGGCCTGCAAAGAAGCTTCACTTTCAACAACGCTGTTTATCCTCGAGGATCAAACTAGGAGCAATGAACTTTTTGTAACGTTGAGGCCATTTAGAGTTTTCAACACTTTTAGTAGTAGTTTTGTACAAAATCTCTGGCAAAAGACCTTTTCTTCTATTTCCTGGTGAGCTTTTCACCATCACAAGCACACCGAGGCTCACTCTTTCTCTCTTTCTCGGTAGGAGGACATTCATCTCCCGGTAATGTCCTCACCGCACAAGATTTATGATCTGCCCAAGTGTGTGCGGCGCAATTCGCGATGCGATTTATGTTTGGTTTCCTTCAAAAAAAGGAAATCTTCCGTACTTTTGTGCGGCCCAACTGATAACGGTGCAGTGCAATCTTCCCTCCGTATCGGAGACCGTTGTCTCGAGCGAATCCATAAAACAGCGGTAAATTGATTTTGTACCTTGGCGTTGTTCTGCCGCTAGCCGGTGCGCTAGAAGATCTAGATCTGGTCGGGAATATGGATTGCTGCGCCGCGATGCGATTCGAGACAGTTGGGGGTTCAAACTATAATTCGAATCCAATGCGACCGATGCGGTCCATCTCCGCTGGGCTCTAGTCAGCCAGCTAGCTAAGCAGAAGAAAACAGCGATCGTTATCGAACACCGTGAATCTGAGGAGACGTCCAACGTCCACAGTGGGAACAGTCCACAGTGAAGAAGCGGCTCGCTTCCGATGCGGTGCAATTGAATTTAATTTAAATTTATGTTCCGGCGTGCAGGCTGTGTGTGTTTTGTGTATCGAGAAGGATGCATCTGTCGGTCTCCTCCGCACCGGAGAGAAAGGAAGCAAACAGCGGAAAACGAATGGCGATCGGGTGAAATTAATCGTGAGAATCGTTCACCCAACGACGACCACAAGGAGAAGACGCCCGGACTCTAATTCTTAATCGGTCTTCCAACAAAACTCCACACACAACAGTAGTCGACATGTCTTTGATCGATGTCGGGGACTTTGTACGAACTTTATTTATTGCCCATCGAGCAGGATGTTTGAATGTCGGCACGAGCATGTTTACGCCACAGATCAAAGTGCGTACCAAGCGCAAGATAAACATTGCCAAACCCGGTACACATTGCGTTCTGTGTGCAACAGATGATGTCGAGTGTTCTGCACTTTCACTTTACTTTTAAAACGCACAACTTCTCAAGCTGGTTGAAAAGCAAAAGTGAGCCTCGTCGTTGAGGACTCGCAGGGAACAGTCTTTCAGAAGAAGGAACAAAATTCCAAACGCATCGCGAACGAAGCTGAGAAAGTGCGGAAACGTGCCCGGTTTCGCGAGATGCTCGCCAAAGGAGACAAAAATTAAATTTACAACATTCGCCGAACTTGCCACGTGCCACACGGGTCCTTCGCAGGCAGGAAGAACAGAAGAAAAAACCTTGCAATTTCACTCGCGAGTAGAATACATAAAAATGGGATGCGATGAAGGAGCGAAGGACCGGCGTTGGGTACTCACTGTGCCGTACCGTAAGGATACTCAGCCGAGCGAAGCCCCGGGAACCTGCCGCTCAACGATTATTTTTATATTCTTCGGTGCGCGAGGGGTGTGAAAGCGTGAAAAGAAAAGTTTTGCATACCGTTGGTGTGTGGTGGCGGGGGGCGATGATGATGACGATGAAGTCGCGGGAAAGTTCGCGCGCGGTAAAAATTTGCACTCGCGCAAACGGTTTGTTGTTTTCTGTGCCTGTTCTCGTCCTTTTTTTCCTTTTCTGTGTGTCTGTGTGTGTGTATGCCTTTGACGACTGGGCACGTTTCGTGTCGCGGCTTGCAAAACAGGGGAAAAAAGCGAAACCGTCCTCGGGCATATCTTGTGGCATCGAAGCACCAGCGTGGTAGCAAAAATCGATGATTTTAAAGCATTACAAAACGTGGAGCGCGGTGTTGTTTTAATATGTTTTGTCTCAAACTAGAAGCTCGCAAGAAGCTTAAAGCTGTTTCGCAAAATCCGAAAATACGAAGTAATTGGAACAAACGGAAACGATTTGCCTTGTAGTCCCATTTCTTTGCTCGCTTGCTTGCTTGCCAAAAGGGAGAGTTGAACGATCTGCAAGCGGCGAACAAAGTGGCCGATAAGATGTGTTGCCCCGGCCCTGGGGCCACGGGGGTGCGATGTGAAGCGAATGCGTGAAACCGGAAACCTGTTTGCCTGTAAAAAGCAACATTGTTTAACAATTTTATCGGCCCTCGGCGTCGAACCGCGTAATGAACTGATAAAACAGTCTTATCGCGATGCTTTGGCTGGCTGGAGGTAGATGGTGGATAAAGGAAAGTCGGGGGGAAAGCAAGGGAACGTATGTAGGGCAACGTCCACGCACATTGTTCACCAGCCATGTTCCATACATGTGTCACTTTTGCGATTGCAATGGCGGCACACAAATGCTGACTGCCCAGAACGGCTGTTACCGTGATCAAATTAAACGTCTCGAAACGTATTTTTGCATGTTTGCGCAGTTTTGTTTTTTGCTTTGTCAGGGGGGGCACAGCATTCCAATCACTTGTTGGAATTGTTTTTATCGAACCATCAACACCGGGGTAAAAGTGGTAGATTGCGATTGCATTTTAACAAATGCTTCCATGTTGATCGTCTATCATGTACTTGGAATAGTTTAGATAGCTACTGCTGGATCGGTAGCTTTTCAACGTTTGATAACGAATTGGTGGATGATTTAAGCTCGGGTTTGCTGGTCTTAAGCTATGTACCAGGTATTAAACAAGGTATTTAAAATCTAATAGTAGGTAAAATAAGTAACTGACAACATGTAGCCAATAGACAGAGTCTAATAACTCTCTATTAGATAAGATATAATCTAATCCCCACAGTAAGGACTAGTGTTGTGCTTAATTAATCTTACCAAAAGAGTCATTCATATGAATCTTCAGCGAAGAGTCATTCAATTCATTAGTCGATTCCTCATGAATCTCCAAAGATTCATGAATCCTCATATATTCATGAATTCTTACTTCTCTTCTTCTTTCCTGGCCTGCTCCTACGGAGCACGTCTTGTAGACAGGGCCTGGCGTCCAATTCGTTTCTAGGAAACTCGGTCCATGGCTGCATTCCTCCACCCCCGGCTGCATCCGATATCCCTCAGATCAGACTCCACTTGATCCAGCCAAGGAGCTCGCTGTGCTCCTCTGCGCCTCGTTCCGAACGGGTCGCTGACGAGCACCTTCCTGGCAGGGCATGAGTCCGGCATCCTCATCACGTGCCCCGGGGGTGCTGCGCCAGCGGGGACCCCGAGCGATCGCTCCCTCCGCACCTAGGTTGATCCACCACTCGTTCTATCAATTCGTAGATCATGAATCTTTGAGGAATCATAAATCTTTATAATAGAGATTCAGAGTCATTCATTCAGTTCAAAGATTAATTCAGATTCATGAATCTGAATCAGATTTACCCAACACTAATGAGCACTGACTATCCAACTATGCGGTAACAATAAGTATAGTAAACCAACGATGGCAGACATGACCGAAAAGGTCGTTAGGCCAAGAAAGAAGAAGAAGATAATTTAATTATCTCCAAAGAAAAAAAAAATTTCTGACAACTTGTATCAAACATTCGAGGAACATTACAGCAGCTGTACCAGATATTATGTCGATAGATAGATCGCTTATTTTATTGTAAATTTTAATCTTTGCCAAATCAAGAATGTACTTTAGCGAATTCCTAAATTGTTGATAACATTTCAAGTCATCATAGACTCTACCACGAGTAACTCGCTTCAAATCGATCCATCAATCCCTTTCAACGGCATTTAATGCCTATTTAACACCTTCATTACACAAAAGCAGTCTGATTGATACGTAATTTCACACTACATCTATTACGACAGATTAAACCAACAAACAACATCACAACGTGCTCATGGGAACTTGCCCCAAAAAATGCATCAATGCGTTCGACAGCCTTACTACACCTTCTTAAACCATCGAAAAATCACTCCTCTCTCCGCCATTGTCCGGACGCGCCACAATAAATCAGATCACTTACAAAAAAAAGCCAAACCTCCACACGAAAAACCCTGACACAACCCGACGTAGTAGTGCAAACAAAACTTCGCTTCTTCGTGTTGTTCCTCTCTCACTGTCTATTGCTGCTAAATCATCTCCACACGCCCGCGGCGGCTGCAGGATAAAAATTTGTCACTCTAAATATTAACTCCTTCCCGGGTCTGTTCTTCGCTCGCTGCTGCCTACAGTGGTTCGCCGTGACTTCTTAAGCGGCGGTCACGACCAAACAGCTAGCGGCCGCGGAAGCATACACTGCTAAATCATCTCCACACGCCCGCGGCGGCTGCAGGATAAAAATTTGTCACTCTAAATATTAACTCCTTCCCGGGTCTGTTCTTCGCTCGCTGCTGCCTACAGTGGTTCGCCGTGACTTCTTAAGCGGCGGTCACGACCAAACAGCTAGCGGCCGCGGAAGCATACACAAAACCAACGAACGGGCTGGTACGGGCGCGCTCGGTAGGCTTTCAATTTTGCCCACAATAAATCAACTTTTATAATAGTAAATATTATTTATAGTTTCACCCTCGGCCCTCGGTCAACCGTGACCCAAGCAGGGCTGTGGTGGAAGTCCTTTCTCTGGGCCGTTCTTAAATGGGTGCACCAGGATGGTGAAGAGTTCCACGGACGAGAACAACGGCCCATGTCCATGTGCTCACCAGATCTCGCTTTGAATGGGTTTGGTTGGTGTGGTTGTCGTCGAGCGTTTGGCTCCACGGACCGAACCATTCTCACCCCCTTCTTCGACGATGGTCAGAACGGGGAAGGTGTAGAAAAAACGATCATCGTCTCCCTGCAAGTGACAAAAGCGAACCCCGAGAGAAGCGAACGAAGACAAAAACCCTTTGCCTTACCTTTTTTTTCGTGTGTGTGCCTGTACATTGCTCTTCTTGGATTTTCTTTCTATGTTCTGTTTCGACGAACGGGGTGTTGTGCCTCACTTTATGCATAAAGCATAAAGGCTTACCACGGCGTTCCACCCGCGCGCATCCCAAAATCCGGACAATCGCACCAAAAGGGACAGGAGCGTATCAACAGCGACGACGGCACACCGAATGGTCTGTGCATATAATTTCTCACGCTCGATCGGCAAGCTCGGCGATGGACCATTAGGCGACCGTTTCGAGCAGCAGCATCCACCAAAAGGGACGTTGTGGCTATATGTTGATCGAATTCAATAAACCCATTGAAAAACCATCCCCCGGCCACGGCTCGTATGCCTGGTCCAGCGCTAACTAACCTTCTGCCGAAGCAACAAAAAGCGTTCCAAACGGATGACAAAAGATCGCTTCACACAAGCGCACGGGACGTGCCCAACAGGAGCGAAGAAAGCGATGCCGGGGAAGCCAACACACAACCTGCAATTCCGAAGAAGTTTCCCGTTGGGTAAGGTCGCGGACAAAAACACGACCGTTTGCGATGTAACTGTTTGGCGACAAATATGAAATAACTTTGTCCTTTTCGCCACCGCGCTCGCACAAAACAAGGTGTACACCGACACACGTGTGTACGCTTGGGGCTGGTGGCACTCGTACCCTTCTCCACTCGGTGCCATTTTGGGGAATGTCAATGCGTCGTGCGACACGCGCGATGCGTCGTCGTCGTCGTCGGCGAAGAAGCATAGTTAATTAGGCATCGATCCGGCGAGGTGCATTTTCGACAACGCGGGAAATTAATTGAATTCGCAAGCTCCCCGGGATCAGCCTGTTTTGGGAGCAAACCAGCAGATGTAGCGATTGAATGCCCGAGTGCCGGTTTGTGTGCATGTGGAATGGAAATTAAGTTCAAATTAAAATCACCACTCACTCCCGCTGGAGATTACCCAAACAAGGAAAGGTAGTTAGTGCAGGAATTTTGATTAAATGTCGCCTTTGGTGGTGAAAGTATTTGTAGCTGCAGTAGGGCAAAATGCAGCATACGAGCACGAAATGCAGGTTTCGTTAGAAAAGCTACACTAATTTAAATAGCTAGTAACGCGATGTTGTTGGTTGGTGCAATTACACAATGTTTGTTGATGCAGAAATGAATGAGCACGAGATGAAGGCATGCGGGGTGTGAAGATTTGAGATGACATACTCACTTAAGGTAGTAGAAAAGTTTTCCTGGTTGATAGAAGATTTGATACTTTCCGGACTAGAACACACGACGTTCACGTTCTAATACTTACACTCTCACCCATAGACCACCGGAGCGCTCTTGCCTGCTCATCGCTAATACTCAATCAGCTTCATCCGATCGATGCAATGATCCGATAAACTTCTTCGGAAGCTCGATTAAACACACCATTTTGTGCAGAATCATCTTATTATTGTCCTGTCCCACAATCCCAGCTGACCGTGAAAAATCAAAACCCTGGTAACAGTTTCAATTTATCATAGTTCGCACCTGTGTGCACTTTCCTCATCGAATGCATTGGCCAAGCCACAAACAAACCCCTTGATTTCCTCTCCCCAATCATTACCCCGATCGAAGCGGATCTATCTAGCACGCCCAACGTCTACAAACGTCGTGGGAACTGTGAAGAACGTCATCCCAACCGCAATACACTATTGCTGCTTGACCGTTTCGGTTGTGGTCCACGACTTTGGCCATCATAAATCATGCGCTCGGGAAAAGGAAAACACCAGGCCCTACGCTAGCCCAACGTACGTGGCTTTGCTCGCCCGTTTGCGGATGTCCAACATGGGCTCGGTGTACACCGTGCGCGATACCGGGAAGGATTAACAAGGCGAGCATGTAAGACAACTGTTCCTACAGCCGGTACACCCCTGCTCCCGAAGACAGTTCTCTTGCGATTCGAGAAGCAGCTGGTACGTCGGTTTGGTGCGGTGATTAGAAGCGGTCACGGAAGCGACCATATTCTCACCCCCTTCGCTTCCGACCACCCGTAAAAGTACGGTCCGGGAAAAACCGTGGGATCGTGGGAGTTGGGTGTGCAAAAGCGCAAACGCGCTCGCAGCGGAAGTTGGCGGAAGTTCATTAGTCGCAGCCCGAAGATGCACCCGTTGGTCGATCTTATCAGTGGACTGCTGCTGCATCACGTGAACCTGTGCGAAAACCGGGGTGCGTGCCAGGTTGGTGTAGTGCCATGCACGGTCGGTGTTTTTAACGGAGCTTTTTTTTTTTGCTTCAAGAGCAGCTCGGAATCGAGATCGAGCGAATTGGATCCCGTTGTTGGTGTTGAAACGATGTCACGAAAGTGACTTTGCCCTTTTTTTTTGTTGTTGCTCCGATCCATCCATCCAGAGCTGTGCCGCGTGTGCGAATCGAGTGTGTGTATGATTTGTGCCCATTGAAGGGATGGTCGGGCGGCGCGTTGAAAGCGCTGCCCTTTACGCCTGTTCCGGTGCGCTGTGAAACGGGACCACGGGCCACCACACACACACACACAATTGTGAGCCTCTAACGCTAATTTTTAATTGCAACGCCACCTACCGTAGCTGCCGTGTCTTTTGACCCTTGGCAGACAATCTGCAGGCAGCTGCGTGAGAGGCAAGCTTTGGCGAAGCTGCGTGATTAGTGCACGGGGGCGGGCGTGTGAGTCTGCGAAATCATAACCCCTCATAAAGCGTCCAGAAATTGAGGAACTGCTGCTGTACGGCGTGTGGGTGAAAGTACAATCGTTGCACGCACCTCCGGAGCTGCGTGTGAGTCTGGTTCCCATTTCTTGTGTGCATTCAAGTGTCAACAAACGCGCACCGCCAAGAAAGTTGTCCTCATCAGCTGTGTCACTTCCGATCTGACCGTCCGGGACCTACCTTAAAGTGGTCTCGCCGAAAACGAAGATTAATCACCTTCTCGCACTCATCTCTCATCGCGCACCAGCTCATCATCTCTCACCAAACCATCTCACATCTCACGCACACGGATCGGTCTCTGTGTTGTCGCTTTGTTTCGCTCTTCTCAGCCACTTCGTCCAAGAAAGGCCGGCGACGGATTATCCGTTTGTTGCCCTTTTTGTGTGCTTTTTTTTGTTGGTTGGTCGCCGCCGACGCGCGCGGTGCAATTTCGCGTAGCATAATTTTTTCCCTCCTCTATTGCTCCAACCCCCCATCCCCTTCACGTGGCGGCACCAAGCTCAGCTGGTTTTGGTTGACTTGTCTCGTTAATTTTTCAACCTTAAAGCCGGGCGAAAGGGATCGCCGCACCGTAAGTACAAGGTAGGACCGCGGCCGAACGAACCTCACGACGACAAAGCGTGGGAGTTTCTTCCCTTTTGCTGGGGGGATGGGGGGGCGAGCATTTCTTTTCCTTTTTTTTTAGTTTTCCAATCTTGAACCGCGTGCCCGCAACGCAGCAACGAGTCGCGCGCGAGTTCGCCAAATTGCACGCGGTTTTATTTGCGTCGGAGTTTTCTTTCCGCTATTCGGATCTCCCGCTCGCACGCTCGGCTTTGGTGGCTGCTGGTACGTGTTTACGTGCATTTGCACTGTGATTTTTTTTTGTTTTGGCGTGAGAGAAGCGAGTGAGATTCATCCTCCGTTTGGCGCGTGATTTTCGCGCGCGCTTTCTCGCATTTCATTGATAAACGGAGGGCGAATGCGAGCTTGTTTTTTTAAGTGTTGATGAGTTTTTTTTGTAGGTAAACAAATGGCAGTAGTATTTGATGTGTTCGTTGACAGAAGTTCCCGTCTATACTAATAATTCATTACTCATCCATCACTAATTCGGTTTATACTGTCTTCTTTATGAGTTGGCGTTAAAAAAGATTAATTCTGACAAACGAAACCTCTTTCAAACAAAACAATATCCTTAAGAGTTGTATTCTGTTATCAATAGGAATCTTGAAGGCTAGACAACATTGCACAGATCTCAGATATCAGAGCTATTGTTCATAAACTATATGATTCTCCCGCTTTCACAGAAAGCCACTCACATCGAAAGCTGACGATTATATTTATAGCTCCCACCTAGCTGAACCTATTAAAAGCCCTTTGCCATTACATCAACTACAATAATCCTTAGCGACAAATCGGTTGCAATCAAACACAGCGCCCATGATAGCCCGTCCATTCCGTGCATCAAAGTACCGCCGCGACGATTGGCACTGATGATAATTTCTTCTTCTCGCGCACAAAGTACCAACCGCTTACCACGAAGCCTACAAATGACCAAGAAGCGACACAAGGCGTCAGACACCAAAATGATGCCTTAAATTACTGCCAAACTGCCCTTTCATTTGTGTGGAGTGCGATCGGACGCCTCACACTTGCGCCGGCTCCCTACTATCAACTGCTCTGCCTGGACCCGTTAGGCATAAATTACATGTTTCACTTATGATCTTTTAGCACCGACCGAGCAAGCAAGCAAGCAAGTGGCGGTCGTCAGCGGCACTTCGAATCAGTCGACGGTGAGCTTCCTTCCTGGTTAACCTTTTTTTTTTTTGCACACCACATCTTTCACCAGTTTCGTTTTGTGCTCGTGTTTTTTTTTCGCTTCTTCTTCTCCTCCCCATTCTCCCTTTGTCTTCGGCTGCATGATGCACCGCCGTTCTGCAAGGTGAGAGATCCCAACCGAACCGATTAGAGAGTGTGCGCCCTGGCGCAAACACTTGCGCACGGTAAATTATGAAAATGGACACTTCAAATTGAATACAATCGTGTGAATCTTCTCATTACAATTAATTTACCGTCCGGCCACAGCAACGAGAGCAGGCTGTAAGTGTGTGTGTTGTGTGCTGGAATTGGATGCCCATGTCGTCAGCTACCGTAGAATCGGGGAGACATTGGACGGGGTATTGGAGGAGCACATACTGAAGACTTGTAAGAAAGTGCATTCCGTGTGTGTATGTGTCTGCGGCATAGCGTGTGGTATAGGTCAGGAATGGTCTGCACGAACCGAATTGAAAACAAACGGGACCTTACCGTACCCCACCAACCACAGTTCGTACGTGGGAGACACGTGGGAAATTCGAACGGGACCTCCGGGAGTGGGTCGCTCGCAGGGTGTACGTGTGTGGCTAATATTTATTTCCCAGTGCACTTATTGCAACTCTCATCTGCTTCCGTACAATTTCTAATCCGGTTGTTGAGTCTTTCTTTTGGAGACTTGGTCAATGTTCTTAAGACACATCTAGATCTCGAATTGTGGCTAGAAGCCCTAGGAGGCCGCTTGACCTATCGCTTTCGATTGCAGAATTGTGTCGATTCGAAATCGTGAATTTCTGGATGACCTCCCGAGGAAACTTGCTCTGAACCTTTTGCCAGTCTTCCAGTATCCCGCGTTGCAGCTCATCCAACTCCAAGTTTTCGGGGAAGCACAAATTGTGTCCACTGTGCATTTGTTTCGCTTCTACTTCCTACAATCAGGAACGGTTCTTGTGGTCGGACCTCCTGACGAGCCGCGCAGACTCGCAGCCCACAACACACGGAACTCTTGTTAGGCGCTACGAACCCTTCCTCCCTCCCTCCCCGCGATTCTGATGATGAAATTGTTGCATTTAATGGTCTCCTTGTGCGCATAAATCACGCGGATATGAGTAGCATCGGTTGGCAAATGTGTCGTCGCCCCGGGGTCGGTCGCAAAAACCTGCCCCCGGTTGTCGCTCGCTCGCTGCTGGGGAGGGTTTTTTTTCCTAGCGGCGGTTCATATAAATACAAACACAAATAAACACAGCGAGCCGTGGCCCTGTGGCTGTTGTGCGGTATGGTTAGTTCTATGATTTATTGACCTCCTACACGGCGACGCCACTTTCAAACGGTGGGAAAGATCTGGCTTTGGGATGTGGGATTAAGAACGGCACTAGCCTAGGTAGGGCGCATCTAGAGTTCTGGAGCTTCATTCAATGCATCCGAGTACTGAAACATCGGAGTTCTTAATAAATTCTTGCAGATTTCTTAATTTCTGGTACATCAGTAATATTTGTAAGAATAGCTATGTATAAACAAAACACTCATTCAATCATAAAGCACCTCCTTCATAACCATCTCGGCGGCAGGGTCATGCAGATGTTGAGTTGTATTCATGCAACCACAAACCACATGCTGACCGCTCAATACTTCGCATCCCTTTTGTCCCGTCCTCCGCCGAAGAGTTCCAAAGAGACCTGTCCACATGTGATACGAAGTCTCGTCACTCGTCACCCGAGATTGTTCGTGAGAAGAACGGAAGAGCATCCAAGCGGACCATATGTAGTCCTGCAATTCCTTAACCATGACACCACAAGACACACACACACACATTCACAAAAACTCATTAAATTTTCGCCTTTCTTGCTTTGCACATAATTCTCAACTGACCAACAGTCATGAGAAAACGGTTTTTTTTGTTTAAGAATCGATACATCCCGTTACTTCTTAGACCTTGGATGTCTAGCGCATCCACACACACACAACCCCGAAAAACCAGAACTTGACACCACATCTTATCACTCTTCTTACTTTTTCGACGATTTCCACGAAAATCATCCGGTGCCCAGGGTGAACATGACAAATTTAATTTGTTATGTGGTCGGGACATTCTCGGGTCCTTCCATTTTATGGTCGCCTCCTATTACAGTATGCCCCCGGTCTGTGTGTGTGTGTTTGTCCTTTTCTATAGGCTCACAATCACTTGACTCGCAGGAATCAAGTACTCTGGCGTCTCTGCCTAACGCGACATGGATTTGCATGCCCAACGCAAGCACACATATTTCATAACGTTTCGAACCTGTTTGCATTTTATCCCACGTTTTTCTCTCCCAGCTACTGTCAGTCTGTTTTCTTAAATGCCATCCAGTGACTCTTAGTCCCTTAGAAGTTCGTGAAAAAGCTTGCGCGCGAAGAGGGCAGTGGGGTGTGGTGGGAGTGTCTCGGAAAAGTTTGGTTAGTGCTAATGCTCCTGACCAAAAGATGAATTGAGCATGTTCGAAAAACGGTTCGTGGTTTTACCCTGTGTGTGTGTGTGTTTCTGTCTCAAGTGGTCAGCTATCGTTTTGCATCCTCCCGACAGCAGAGTCGCCACAGCAACAGCAGGAGTACGATCGTGACTTGGACCGTTCCCTGCCCGGTCTCACCCGTCCATGAAAAGCGATCTGATTCCATGCTCCTGCTACCATCCATCTCCAGCGTGGAAGCGACCTTAACGGCACACAGCCAAACGGATTATGTCATTACGGTTTGCGGTTCTGCATCTTTTCCATCAAACAAGAAGAACTGGCACAGAGACAACAACAAAAAAAAACGATATTCACCCTGCTGCTCCGGTATTGTTTGTTCTTTAGGCTACGGGCAAAAAAAAAACGAAAGTGACATGCCGCCGCAATGTCCAGCTCGCTCTGGGTGAGCTCTGGTCAACAGATGGTTCCAGATTTTCTTACCAGCACCGCGGTATCCCATGTCTAATCGCATGCAACAAGGACCAACGATACGCAAATAGTGTTTTTTTGTTTGTAAGGGAGAAAGAGGACCGACTTTTTTTTATTGATGGATTTTATTATTTTGACATCAACATGGGAAAGTTAACACCGGCGTGTTTTTGATAAACAGCGACTTTTTGTTGTCCCTCTGTTTATGTTTATAGTTCACCGAAGCCTTAAGTGTGTGGTAACCGTTAGAATGTTGTTGTCTTGAAGATTAGGTTTTTGCGGAACATCTGAACATCTGGTGACAAGGAAAGCTTGTTTGTTCTAAAATTATTAAAAGGTACAGAAGAAAAGGTAGCTTAAAGTACAGCCCAACTTCACCTACTATCAACCATAATTATAGCAAACATACAGACAAACGAAAAACGATCGCTAATACAATTCTACTTCAATCTTTCTCCGGAGCTATAAACACATAGTACATCCCAGGCAAACAAACAATCGCATCGCATCTCGGGCCACGGTCGTTCTTCCAACAAAAGCAGACAATCATCATAAACAAAAAAAAAAGGCAGAAGAAAAACACAAAAGCACCAAAACAAAAACCCACTTACCGATTAAATTTACGAGCTGTTTACAGCCCCGACATAATACGACGGCATGCCAATAAAGAATGTACAGCACAGCCACACACACACAACACGAAACTTCTGTCCAGGAAAACACTCTCCAGCGATAGGACAGAAGGAAAAAACAATCTTAAAATGTCCACACGTTAATCATTTGCCAGTGTGACCGTAACCAGAAAGATAAAAACCGATCTCCACAAATCTTCAAAACATGGCGCAGGAACTGAGTGTGAAAAACAATGCGCCCTGTGCTGTATGTGACGAGCGAGAGCGAGAGAGAGAGAGAGAGAGAAAGGAAAGCAACTTTCTACACACCCGCCTGGAGGACGAATTTTATCGCTTTATTGAACCGAACGGACATCGCAAAGGACATCATCTTCCCTCTTCTTGATTGTTTAACCCGTGTAGCGTGCGTACGTTCCCTGAAGCACTTGCCGGCCCGATCTTCGGCTACCGGAGATCAATAGCCATTGTAGGTGGCACCTTTTCCTGCCGTTTGGTGGCCCTTTTTTGCCCTCGTTACCTGCGCCTGACATTGGTGGTGATCTGTCGCCTACCGAGGGGCCGATGTTCTTTGTTTCAATAATTAGCCTACATTCAAAACAAACCATAAAACCATAAAATCGGCATTCGGGGTGCTTCCTTCTCGCATAGTTTTTGGCATTTTATGGCATTGCTTATTTTTTGGATTTTTTGTACAAACTTAATTGTGCCTTTTTTGGGATAGCGTTCGTTATATGCAGCTACCATCTAATGCGTTTCGTCTAGGATTGGTGTAATGCCCCCAACGGAAAAAGGGACCGCAGTTTTCGTGTTTTTTTTTTTTCGTTACCTTGCAAACTACTTTCGGGGCGTTTCTTGCCGTGTGTTTCGGTGGGTGGATTGTTTATGCTAGAAATAATATGTAAATTATTTCTGGACACACAACCACCGACGTCGGTACGCTACCGCCAATACTCTTGACCGAGAAACGACACTACCCCGGAGACCAGTTTCAAGGTAGCCGAAGCATTGGAAAGGTTCAACTTTATTGTGAAGAATCAGGACGATTGAGAATGTTCGATGTAGGTGTCCCCGGTTCCGAAAAAAAAACATAATAATAATTTTCGAAAACCTTCAAAGTATAATTCCTCAATCATCTCTTCAAAGCACCTGCCCAGTTTACTTTCCCACGCACGAATCAATCACGAGGTTCGGAATAAATTTCTCCAACATATCTCAGCCGGTTCTCATCCCTTTTCGATCCTTCATGTTACTGTAGCTGTTGTTGGTCCCTTCATCAGAGAAAGTTCAGCCTTTAATCGGTCAACCCGGTTTAAAAGCACCAAAACAAAAACCCACTTACCGATTAAATTTACGAGCTGTTTACAGCCCCGACATAATACGACGGCATGCCAATAAAGAATGTACAGCACAGCCACACACACACAACACGAAACTTCTGTCCAGGAAAACACTCTCCAGCGATAGGACAGAAGGAAAAAACAATCTTAAAATGTCCACACGTTAATCATTTGCCAGTGTGACCGTAACCAGAAAGATAAAAACCGATCTCCACAAATCTTCAAAACATGGCGCAGGAACTGAGTGTGAAAAACAATGCGCCCTGTGCTGTATGTGACGAGCGAGAGCGAGAGAGAGAGAGAGAGAGAAAGGAAAGCAACTTTCTACACACCCGCCTGGAGGACGAATTTTATCGCTTTATTGAACCGAACGGACATCGCAAAGGACATCATCTTCCCTCTTCTTGATTGTTTAACCCGTGTAGCGTGCGTACGTTCCCTGAAGCACTTGCCGGCCCGATCTTCGGCTACCGGAGATCAATAGCCATTGTAGGTGGCACCTTTTCCTGCCGTTTGGTGGCCCTTTTTTGCCCTCGTTACCTGCGCCTGACATTGGTGGTGATCTGTCGCCCTCCGAGGGGCCGATGTTCTTTGTTTCAATAATTAGCCTACATTCAAAACAAACCATAAAACCATAAAATCGGCATTCGGGGTGCTTCCTTCTCGCATAGTTTTTGGCATTTTATGGCATTGCTTATTTTTTGGATTTTTTGTACAAACTTAATTGTGCCTTTTTTGGGATAGCGTTCGTTATATGCAGCTACCATCTAATGCGTTTCGTCTAGTATTGGTGTAATGTCCCCAACGGAAAAAGGGACCGCAGTTTTCGTGTTTTTTTTTTCGTTACCTTGCTAAACTACTTTCGGGGCGTTTCTTGCCGTGTGTTTCGGTGGGTGGATTGTTTATGCTAGAAATAATATGTAAATTATTTCTGGACACACAACCACCGACGTCGGTACGCTACCGCCAATACTCTTGACCGAGAAACGACACTACCCCGGAGACCAGTTTCAAGGTAGCCGAAGCATTGGAAAGGTTCAACTTTATTGTGAAGAATCAGGACGATTGAGAATGTTCGATGTAGGTGTCCCTGTTCCGAAAAAAAAAACATAATAATAATTTTCGAAAACCTTCAAAGTATAATTCCTCAATCATCTCTTCAAAGCACCTGCCCAGTTTACTTTCCCACGCACGAATCAATCACGAGGTTCGGAATAAATTTCTCCAACATATCTCAGCCGGTTCTCATCCCTTTTCGATCCTTCATGTTACTGTAGCTGTTGTTGGTCCCTTCATCAGAGAAAGTTCAGCCTTTAATCGGTCAACCCGGTTTCATTTTCGCCCTTTCGAGAAAAAACTGGACACAAAGACCACAATACGATAATTGTAGCTTGCCAATAAGAGGGGACAGCAGACAAAACGTCCCGAACTTCAAATCCTCAAATCAAACGGACGGTTCCTTTTGCTGCGTTTTCGTTTTTCGTTTCGTCGTCCTTTCGGTAGCCTAATCCTTGTGTTCGTGGGTGGATTCCTGTACGAGGCCGGACCACAAACAAGTGATATGAAGAATGATTTATGTTTGCTGTGCAGAGCTTAGAGTACAAGAGCATTAGCTTTTTCAGTAGCTGTTTACCAAAACTTTGACAGTTAATATCTCGTATGTGTGTGTGTGTGTGTAGCAACATTTCGATCTAGTTGAAGATTCGTTGCACAAACATCGATTAGCATGCGATTCAGATTCGTGGCATCCCGAAACGCTAACCACATTATCATTTGCAAATCTTGCAATCGGTTTGGTGTGCTTCAGGCGAAACCTCACGAGCCACATGGTCCCGGCCCCAGATGGGGTTACTCACGTTTTGCACCTTCGCGACCACGGCCTAAAGAGGTGTGCCGTGTTGCATGATCTTCCGCTGGACTTGGGTGTCTTGGCGGGTTAGCTGACTGAAGCCGTGCAACTGAAGCTCGCGTCTGATGCAACAGAGAATATGAGTTGGAAAACAGAGCACCGAAAGATCACTGCGGAGGTCCCGCCGGTACGAGCGTGTGGGTCTGGTGGACGCTCTGGGGCCCTAAGAGTTTGTAGCCAGCTCAGAGGGTGCATTATGATGGGTGCTCTTTCTAAGCTGACCCCGGCGGATGACCTCGCCGCCAGAATCCGTGACAGTGCATTAGTTGCGAACGGCAGAAAATGGGTGAAAGCCGCCGTTCAATAAATTGGCATCTGTCACCGGTAGGCTGGGTCTGTGTCTTTTTAATGTCCATTTTGACCAACATCATACTAATTGAATGTTTTTTTCTTTTTCTTCTCTTTTTTCCAGGTAAGGCGCAGCGTTACATTTCGCATTTACAACACACACAACCCACAAAACCTAGCAGAGTGTATTAGTTACATTTCCATCTCCGTAAGTAAACGCTTGTTCGATGTCCGTATGACCTTGGTCGAAGTTAATCAAGAGCTATCTAAACTACATTCGAAAAAGGCACGATAATTGTTTCTTTCGTTACGTTACGCTTTTTACAAGGACTTTTTTTATTTGTGCTAGCTTATGTTGCATGAGATACGAGTTGCGAGTAAAACAGAATTTTTCGTTTTCATTTGCGCTTGCGATCGTCTTAGAACAAAAAAAAACATACCAACTTCCCATCCTTTATCCCTTCCCAAAATCAGCCTTCCTGAGAGTTTCTCAATAAATTTAGCAAAATCTCATCTCTTTATGGGACTATTTTATAGCGAAAAAGAAAAAACAAATTGATTGCAAATATATCCCTTCGACGCACATCTGTTCCTACTGGCGCTTCTTAAAAACCAGACCTTCGTTTTGATTCTCACGGTCCATCAGCGTCCACACGCATTTGGAATCTCACACGCACTATCCGCTGGTATCCGCTTACCGAGGGAGAGAAGACACCACGATTACGCACACTGTCCGCGTAGACGGGCGCATCCTTTTTCGCCTGCTTCCCAGCTCCAAGCAAACGTTTGCTAACTGTCCTGCATACTGTCACCGGAACCCTTAGAAGGATGCGCCCAGCAAATGCATCCCAAAGAATGGGAACATTTTTGCCAATGATCATCATCAAGAAGCATCTTCCCGGCAGCGTTTTTTTATTAATAAACCCCCTAGCCAAACGTCTCACAACACGGGCGAATAGTTTTATATACCCCGTGCGGGTATCGATATTTGAGGCAGGAAAAAACGGAACCCCGAAGGAAAAAAGCAGCCAGAGACCCTGAATTAAAACCTCGAGGGAAACAAAATCTCATCCCCTACCTTCTCAACGAGTGTACGGCGTTCGCCCGGGAGAGGACATTTACGCACTGCCGCAAAATTCCTGCGTCCTTAGAGGTCTTTCGAAGTCTGCCGAGGGATTGAAGCAGAGAGAAAAAAAAACCTTAGGGGTAGATGATGTCTATCCTCAGCCAACTGTACGATCGGTTGATCGGAGTTGGAATTGGGTTTTTGGTCGAGCGCAGCGCATAAATTGTTTTTTAACGCTTCCCAATGCTGCTGCTACCCCTGAGGTCGACACACACACACACACGGACACACAAAGTTTGAAGACGGTTGTCCCTGGCTACCCTTACCGGGGTGAGTTTTTCTTCACCGTCATCGCAAGGAAATCCGTGGAATTGAGATTTTGATGCACGATCATCTTGCGCCAGGGACTCCGGTGTGGTGCCAGGAAGCTGTAAGCGAATTACCGAGAGAAGAGAGGGATAGAAAATTGGAAATTAGAATCGCGTTCGCACACACATACGCAATATTCTAATGTGTGTGCCCGAGCTAGCCGCAGCCAGCGAGTTGAAGGTGATTTCTTGAAGAAAGGTCCTTCCACAGCCTCAAAAAAGCAAAACGAACCTTCGGAAGCTAAAAAACAAGGATTCACGTGCTTTATAGCGGGCTCTGGTTCGCTTCCTTTTCGTTAGGGGTCCACCGGGCTCTAACCACCCCTCGGAGAGTAACGGTATTTCTTACCGATAGGACTCGAGGAAGACTCGTTTTTTGTTTGGATGATTGTTTTTTTCTTCCCTCGAGTTCTTCAACAGTCATCATTCTAACAGGATACAGGATTCTAACGCTTTTTTTCGTAGTTTCTCTGTGTGTGTTTCTCATTTTCCGTTGTTTTTTTCCCCATTCTCCCGAGCCAACGTTCACGGAAATGGTTTTGTTATTAATATAAATCAAAGATATAATTAAGCATTCATTCGTGCTTGTGCTGCTCGCTCTTGCTCAAGGATTCTTAGGCTTGAAGTTGTGATCCTTTCCTATTCTCGCTTTAGGGCGCTTTAGCGCGATGCGTGTTGGTTCCGTGTTGGCATCGGCAGAGAAAAGAAGCCGCTGGACGGAAGTCGATCGACCGAAAGGACGACGGATGTGGTGAATTTGATCCTGTGCGTAACTCGGAACGTTCCGAAGCGATTTTTTTCTTCCTCTCTTTCGAAGAATGTCTGAGTGTGTATGAGGTTTTTTTTTACTTCCCTAAACATAACAGCTTCTTTTGTACGCTGCCCGTTATTCGGTGTGTGTCTCAGGACTTGTGGAACAAATAAAAAAAACCCCTCGTGTGCACTCGTATGTCATTTGTACTGTCATCCTGTGTGCGTGAGGATCGCTTCCTTTTTTTTTTGGACAACTTTTTTTGCTTCTTAAAGAGCAAAATAAAAGCATTAACAAAAACGCTTTCACTATCTCTCACGCATCGGCTGCGGTGACCATGATAAGAAGTGTGTTTTTGTGTGGTTTGTGCTTAAGACTCTTCCCAGCCGAAGCTCCCAAGGAATCGCTTGATTAATTTTCACATCTTCACACACTAACGGACTATAACGGAAGCTCCGGAAGATTCCGACTACCGGAAAACGGTTTTCCACGGTCGATCGCATCGCACCACACAAATACCAAACCGACCGGATATAAGCCAATCCCTGTGCCGTGTCGATTTACGCGTTGCGTCTTGGTCGGCGCCCACAACACACGGCAGCCCCGAAAAAGGGATTCTCGAAAGGATGGTGGTGCGGTGGCGTACGGTGTAAGATGATTATTCTCTTTACATTCCCAGTTTTGCCGTTAATCGATTGCCAGCTGTGTGCCAGCGTTCCACGGATCAGAATCGATCGCAATAGCGAAAGGATCATTTTCGTTCCTTTCAATGCAATTCGACGGAAATGGGTTTTTTTCGAAGGAGGTGTTTTTGTGTGTCCTTTCTTTATGTTTCCAAGATAGTTAGAAGAGGCGTACAAGACCCACAGAACTGCATTAGAAAACTAGTTTTAAATCTGCACAGAATCCTTCTCTTTATTCGGTGGGAATCCGAAAGGATGCTGCATTTGGGGGTTTGTCAAGGAACAAAGACATTCGCTGCGGGAGTTATCGGAGCTCTCGAGAGGAAAGCCGATATCCGATTTCTTATTTAATACAACATATATAAGACGATATTAAACTCTCCAAATTACCCATCCAAGACTTTCCGAACTCCAACAAAAAACCCCCACCGGTTTTTGCTAATCGCTCTCCGGTCACAAAACTCTCAATCATGCTCGAGCATCATGCCTTATCACACACGCGCATCGATGGCAACGATATGTGTATGTCCCCCATTTCCACGCACGGTTTTCCGTTCGTTCGGTCATCCTACTCACTCACGTACGAGCGCGCTGCAAGCCAGTGGACATAGCATTATCCTTTTGGTCATCCCGGGGACGTTGGGCATCCTCGGGATGGCCAATCGTGTATGTCGGTCGGTTCGGTTTGTGAAAAGCGAAAGGGGTGGAATGATACAAAGGGGGTGAGAAATCCACTCTCTCTACCATCCCAACGGCACACACCTAAAGCACATACAGAGCCATGTATGTTCGGGACACTTGCGGTATGTTCGTTTCGCTCCTGCACCTTTGCAAATTGCTGAAACACCCTGTACACACGCTTTCCCTTGACCAGAGCACCAGTACGTCCGCTTCGGGCAGAAGTTTTCCTGTGTGGTGAATTTGTTTTCTTCCCAAACACGCTCGTGTGTGGAATAAATCGAGCAAACAGAAGAAAAAAAAACTGTTACCCCTTAAGAAGTGCGAGTGTGAGCTTTCGTCTATTTGTGTCATTCCTTCTCATTCGCTCTCATCCCGTCGGGTAGCTCGGTGTGTGAGATCCTGCTTTAGGGGTGAGTGAGCGCACGGTTGAGAGTGCCACGGTGAGAGTTACTCTTTTTGCTTTCTCGCTCTCGCTCTCTCTACGGAAAAGCAAGTCCAGCATTTTTTTTCTATTGCTGCTTTTCGTCTAGTTAGGGTCACCCAATACAAAAAAGGATACTTCACCTTTTAGATGTGTTCTCCCACTCTCTCGCACTCTCAAAAATAGCCCACGAGTGAGTGAAACACATCAACCGATGAGCGATTCAGCGCAGTGGTGTGTGTTATGAGGGTTGCGTTTTTTTTTTTTTTCTAGCGTTGCCCTTTCTCACTCGCTCTTCACATCCCGTGTTCTCCCTCTCTCACGCACCACCCAGAGAACAAAAAAAAACAACCATCACACACAAGCACTCACTCACACAAGGGTGGCCCGTCCGTTGGTCCTTTTTTCCTTAGGGGTGAGTTGAGGGCCCCGAGAGCGAGACGGCAGCCGATCGCTGACCCGCCGGCTTCGTGTGTGTGCGAGAGCAGTACGCATGCTTTGCGCCCTCTTCCGTGAGAGTGCGTGGTGGTGGTGCGTCCGTGTGGTGGACAACGTCTTCCAGGCAGGGTGAGCGTGTATGCGTGCGTCGAGACGAGAGGCGACCGTGGCGAGGACAAACCGAACGGAGAACTCCACCACACGCCGGAACATCGTCGTCGCGAACGGACCGATTCCGTACCGGAGTAGCACACAGCACGAACAAGCGTGTACCTAGCGCGTGTATCTGACCCATCGCGTGTACTTGACCGTCTGGACATTTGGGTGGGGGGTTTAGAACTACAACCGTCCAGCCTCAACCGTGGAAAATCCTGCAAAACGATACTTGCAAAAACGCCAACCAAAAAGGAACCAAAAGCAATGACGAAACGCGCCAAAAGTGTCCCTCGGTGACAAAGTGTTCCTCGCGTGTGGAAAGTGCGAGATATTTAGTGTCGCTTTTTCGGAGTTTCCCAAGCATCGCACGGGTTTAAAGGCGCACTTTAAGAACACGGTTTTTCTCAGTGTTTTGGTGTTACTGTTTTGTGTTGTTTTGTTTATCCGTTGTTTCGATTGATACGAATTAATGTTTGATTGTGTTTGCAACGGTGGTTTGTGATAATATAAGGGAATGTGCTCAACTAGCAAGTGAATAAAGTACACACACACACACACGTATTGATTTTAAGCGTGAAGAAAAGCGATGAAAAGAAAAGCTAGTTTCCCAAGCTGGATTTTGTGACGTGTGACGTGTGACAGACGGAAGAAAGTGTTTAGTTGTTAGTACGATCGCACCGAGCCTGCACAATTGCCAGGATGCTGTCCACCAGCGAAGATGCCGGATTCTACTCGCACAATCGCGATCGTGAGTGTTCCATTCGCCCCATGCAAAACAACCCCATTTTCTTTGGTTCCGTTGGTCACCTCCTTGCGTGCTGTAATTGTAGCCTACAACAAGAAGGCGAACGAATAAAAAAGGGTGAAGGGGAAAGGTCCTTGCCGCGCTGCTTGGAGTCACATTACATCGGATGCTGACGCACTCTCTCTCTCTCGCCCTTAGCTGGGAAACTGCAACAAAGAAAACACCGAATCCTTTTAGGCCTGGAGAAACATGTAATTTGTGCCCCGTTCTCTTAACGCCCTTCTATTTCCAACGAACTTTCAGTTTAAAGTTGGGTGTTCTCAGGGACATTTCTTGTTAAAAAGTCGGCAACGGTCGTTTAAAGCGAGATCGGATACGCGAAACAAAGGCATCGGAAGGGTTTTTGCTAACCTCCCGCACCAATCTCCCGATAAGTGATAAGCGAAATCGCCGCCACGTCCATCATTTATCGATCGCGGACCAAAAAAAAAAACTGCGTGTGTTGAGGTGGTGGGCCATCAGACAGATGCAGCAGCTGCAGCTTGTGCGCGCTCTCTGTTTGACACTTGATAAGACCGCAACGGTTGTCAAACCGTTGGATGGCGTGGGTGAGCGTCACCCTCGGTCGCTTTGACCTGTCGGTTCGCTTATCTACTTTGCATCCGTCGCCTTCACCTAGCTGCCGCTGAAGGGTGTCCAATGCCAACGAACTGTATGGGACATCCATAGGACACCCCACCCGCACATTCGTGTGGCCATTACTTCCGATTAGCCTAGCACAGGTTCCTCCGGTGAGGGTAATAAAATTGGAAAACAACACCACCCGAGCGAGAGCGAGAGAGCGAGAGTCAAGAAAAGAACGATCCGCAAACTACAAATACTGCAGCTCAGGGCAACAATGTGTCGGTTTGTTTCCCTCGTGCTTGCAACGGCCAACAACACCTTGTGTGAGTGTGTGCGCTATGCCCCGGAAGTCTCACACCGTGCAGACGCGTCCACCTTCGCACACCGCAAACAACTGATAAGGGGACCGCGACCCAAACTGGTAAAAAAACGAGGTCCGCTTGGTCCGGTTTTTCTTGCGGGTGGTGTCGGATGTATCGTCTGTGATCCTACGGGTTCGCCGGGGCTGGGCAAATATTGGTTTGTGTATTTCAACCGCCCGCGCGCTGATAAGCAGCGTCCCCGGGGTCTCGCCGATCTCGCGGACCCAAACCGTAGCCTCGTCATGTCTCATCGCGGGCGAAGGTGATAAGGCGGTCGCACACTATATATATGGGTTCGGTTTCTGGTGGCCTCAACCGATTATTGCTCCAATGACCAGAAGGTTGTAACGCGGCTCGGTTCGGCTGCGGGTCCCTTCCACCCGTAACGTAAACCCCCGTACGCCCAACCACCCACGCGACAATGCAAATACAAGGGTGTGTGTGTGTTTGTGTCTGTTATACTTCAGTAACTCCGCTATCACCTTGTGGCGAAGCTGACTCTGAATGGTTAAACGGGTGTCGGTCGGTGTGTGATGCTTCTTTTTTAAAAAACCTTCCCAACCGTCGTTACTCACCCTTTAAGCGGACAACCGGATGACCCGAAGATGGTACGCACGGACGCGAACCTCCGACAATCAACATTTGCTCAGTGATTATTTAAATTTATACTGTGAACTAGTTCTTCTTCTGGAGAGTGGAGCGTTTTTTTTCTGGCTAGAATTTTATCAGCTTTATCTCAAGGTATGTTCCCTAGCCGCCGACTTTCTCCTGACTCACGGCACAAACCTGTCGCACATGTCGCACATGTGACTCTTTAATCACGTTACAGCCGTGCCGAGGTTCGCGTATAATCGCGACTCAAACAATCAGCCCAGGACATCGCTTCATCGCCCGGAGGCAATTGTGTGCTTGTGTCCCAGTTGTTCCTAATCCCTCGGTGGTGGCCTTCCATTGCTTTTGTCTCGTTCGATTTCGTTTCTCTCTTTCTCTCTCTCTCTCTCGGTGGCCAGTTGACATCAAATCAATAATTTGACATTTGCCCCAAAGCAAGCTGGTCAGATGCTGGGAGGGGGAAGGGACTATATAGGTGAAGTGGACCCAAATTGGACATATTTTCACCAAGGCGCACCACCAGCTCTTCGACTTCGGGAGTTGCGTCCGTAATCATCGGAAATAGCCCAAGGCGTCTACACCAACTCTCACCCTCTCTAGAGCCCAAAAACGACGCATACAAAAAAAAACCCAGAACTTCCTCACAGTACCACCCACGCCACGTGGACAGGGTGTTGGGTAGATGAAACCGAAATATCATTTACAACTTCCTAATCGAATTTGTCCGTCTCGCGTCGATTCGTTTGGCGGCGTCCGGTAGTTGCGGTTTTCTGCCGAACGTTGTCAAGGACCTTCTTCCTTTTCTTTCCCGGAACCGGAACATACCCTCTCTTACTCCCTTCCTACAACCCTCTAGTCAATACGAGCCTGGGTTTCGGTTTCAATCAAAATCGATATGAATAAATAAATAAAAACACATTTTTTCCACCTTCCATACATACGGGGCGGTCACGTTCTGTCACCGTATTTTCTGGACGATTGGCCCCGTAACGGACAACCCCGCAATAATTTATGCATCGAAAGTCAATCAAATAGTCGATCGGAGTAGCGTTATTATCATTGATTCCGCGACCCATGCTCTCGCGTCCACCCGAAACATATCCGGTCCGGGGATTTCTGGGGATTGTTTTTCCGCTCGATTTTCCGTTCTCGTAGTTCTGCTGACGTAGTGCGCGTACCATCGTACCGCAGATACGTATCAGCTCATTTAGCTCGGAAATATTGCTACTGTTTGCAGGAAAAACCACATACGTGTGTCTGCTTTATTCGCCGAGCAATTTTCCTTCGACGTGGACATTAATGCTTTTTCCCATGCTTTTCTGGCTTGATTAGGTTTTTGATGGTACATGCTGCTTACAATAAACAGCGGCGACCTGGGCATCGGATAAAAAGCTCAACAAGCAATTTCGCTCACAACAACAATGATTTATCATTCGAATGGTTTGAGCGTCTTTCGACCATTTTGGTGCGCACCGCTTTTATAGCGTATTGTCCCAAAAACAACACATCACTATCCTTGGAGGAATCTTCGTGTTTGCTGTTCGTTCGAAGGACATTTTGGACCTCGAAATAGAAACAGGGGGAACTTGCTTGAAGACCTCCGGTGTTGTGCTGGGCTATTGCGATGGACCAAAGGGCGTTGAGCGAGATGTCCTTCTGTCTGAAGGATGCTGGAAGAGATTCGTTGGTTTCCTCCGGTTTACACATAAAAAAGGCTCCGGGTTTCTCCCCGTTTCGGTTTAGTTAATTCGTTTCCTTTCGTGTCGCCTTAAGCATCACGTGATTTTGCTGTAATAGTTCTGGTCACAAACTTGTATGTAGCTAAAGGGGTTTTTTTAACATCAAATAGTTTGCCGCTCGAGGTCGGTAAGAATCCGAACGTCTGGAGCTGTTGCACCAAGCGAATTCCTGTGCGTCCTGTGCGACACGATTCGATTCGAGTGTGTGCGCGCGCGATCAAACGCCAAGAGGCCGCCGAGCCCGAAGGTTTTTATTCCCCCAAAACAATCGACAAAACCTACAAAACCCCTCAAGATCGAATTCAGCGACCGTGCAGCTGCGGTAACAACACCCCACATACACACCCGGTGATCGGATGCAGTTTTGCTGCAGTTGCACTTTCAAGAAGCGAAAAACGAGAGCAATGCAGCGAAGTACATGTGTGTTTGGTGATGAATAGATGAATAGACGATTTGAGGGATCAAACTGGTTGCTGTAGGTCTCAGACGAGGAAGAGGGGGTTAGAGGAGGAGGTTCGCAAGGGGGAAATTATGATGGTTGACAATGATTGACCGATTTTTCGGTGCCATTCGCACATGCACATTTTGCTGACCCGAGATTCCGGGCTTCCAGGGGGGGAGGGAATCGAATTGCAATGTAAAACCTCCTAATATCTTCGGCTGTCAATTCTGCTTTTGACCTCGATTTGTGTGCTCCCGAAGCGAAACCGGAACAACTACAATGGCGGGTGTATGTGCGTGTGTTTCGTCAAGCAATACGAAAAAGGAATACGCATTTTGCAACATGTCACCCGTGCTGACGTTTCAAGCTGTCATCCGTGAGTGGTAAACCGGGATGACAGACAGCCAGTCGCACCAAACGCATTTTAATCCTTTTCTACATCCCGGAATCGTTTGATGCAGATGTTTTCTTTCTTTCTTCTTCTTCATCCTTCGCCTTGTTTTGCTCCACCACACGTGACGGGGTACTCTTCTGCTTGGTTAGCTGGCTCGCTCACACACATGCCCACATACGGTCTCCATTGGTCACTCAGCGTAACGCAACCCCTTTCTTCGCAGTCCATTGGTCAGTAAGGCGCGTGAGTATGTGTACGGTGCGTAAATCGAAGTGGACGCCCATTTTTCCACTCACCATTCTCTCGCTCACACCACCGGGCCACTGTCTGCGTCTGGTGCTTTCTTCTCATTGTTTCGTGTCTTCGTCTTCACGGCCGTTCCTTTTTGTGGTTGATATTCGGCCAGAAGTGTGCGTGCGTAGAATGCAATAACAATAAAATCAATCATCCCTCTTTACATCGATAGCCAACGGTCAATAAGAGAGCATGAGAAGGAGAGCGCTCGGTTTGGTCATTACATTTGATTTGTGGTTGTTTCGGGGTTTTGTTGTGTCCAGCATACTACGAACACTCACCACCCTGGAGCAAACAAGGGGATTATTGTCACCCCCAAAAGCGTCGCACCCATTGACCACTCTCAATAAGGGTAATTAAATAAGCCTGATTTACGGCGGTGGCCCCCGAGGAGTCGGACAAGTGTTGTACCAGCAACCAGAAGGGTGTCTTAATCCCTGGGCGAGTGAACAACTCCCCCCTAAACGAGACCGGTCGGCTTTGATCCATGCCAATCCCAATCGATTTCCTGCGGCCTGCTGTGACGGGGATTTCCACCGTCTACTGGTGTGCGTGTAGTTTTATTAATTTAATGACGCAATGACAGCCGGGTCGTGGCCTGAAGCATTATTCTACGCCGTTCCTTTCGCCGACACACTGTTTGCCACATCAATTTGCTCCCGATTAGAGCACAAAACCGGCGTGCGATTTAGGTTGGACTTTAGGTGGAAAACTGCGTCCGCTTTTCCACGTCACAGCAAGCCATTGTTTTTCTTTTCCAATGGTTTTTTTTTCGGTTGCTTCATCTCTCTGTTTGCTGTTTGGCTTATCGGGCGCGCGCGTTCGCATTATGCACTTCGGGGAAGGTTTGATAAAAGCAGTCAGTTCGGATCATTAGTCATTTTTCCGGGCGAGTTTTTCGCGTCTTTCGCCCTTGGATTTTGGGGACCATCGGTGTTTGTTTTTGTGCAGCGGATACGCACAATCGATTGTTCTTTGGCCGGACCAAAAACCTTTTGCAAAACAATGTGGTTTTCCCTTTGCCGAATGGGAAAGCATGGCACGGAACTAATGGTCCTGCCTGTGGACGGCGCGCTACTCATTTATCACATTATTGATAGTTGTGATATAGCTATCGAGAGGGAAGCGAACTTACTTCATTTCGTGCATTGTGGGTTTGGTTTGCCGCTGTATCACAAACCGTTGCTCAATCAAGCAAAGTTCGATCACATCGGTAGAACTTATCTAGAACACAGAGCGCTTAATTAAAGCGATTTTCGATGTCGTTCGGTTTCATTACTTTACTGCAGTGTAAAAATTAGTCGCCTGATGTTTATTCCATGCATAACACAGTTCGCTAAAATGTCGCAGATTTTGGCAATAAAAAAAAAGAGTGCCAACGACAGCAACTTTACGATTACCGCCACATCGTAGGTCAATCATAATTTATCGATCGACTATTTAGCGAAAGTAGAGATCGAATGACACGAGCGACGATTAATTAACGCACAAGCGTGTGCCAATCATGCGTGTGTGTTTGATTGTCTTCAGCTATCTTGGAACTATCTCCAATGCTCTATTAATGTGAGAATTATCATATTAATTGTTTCTACTCTTTTACGGTCAATTTTCCCGAGGCCATCCGGCCACTGCATTTAATGTGTTTCCGTTGGTAACCGCACCAGGCCGGTAAGACACACGCAGCTCGCAGTGGATCACACCAGCCATCAGATCGATCCACCGGGCGTTCCGAGTGTCCAAAGTAGATTAGCCGCCACGAAGCACTTTATGGCACCGGGCGTCAAGCGACAATCCAACCCCATTTAACGACCGAACCCTTAACTTCTGACCCGTTGCGCGCACAGTGTCTGGCTCGGGATCTGAGATTTTCATTTGCAATTTTATTTGCCACTTCGGCGTCTTCGAATCTGTGTTCCATTACTGCCGTTGATGCAGCAGTAGTTGTGGTACTCGCCCTTCCCCCGATTGTTCGCTATTTCGCACTGTAAGAAACACATTAATTACACATCTTCGCATCCGCTGCTGTGGAAGGTGTAGTGTAGTGGCTGGTTGCCTTGGCATCAGCCGATCCGGGAAGAAACGATATAAAATCGAACGGATTTATCCCGATACGAACGGTTCCGGGGCGAGAAATTTATTATATTAATTCCGAAAAATGAAAATAGCGCAATTTATAACACCACTCGATATAAATAAAGTGAGCACCGGGGGGTTGTTGGGGGGAGAGGGGGGGAGATAGGAGTGGGAAGTCGGAAATTGGTAGCGACTTTTATCACTCACTAAAACTGTTATCCTTCGGTATGTCCTTTGTCTTACGGCCGGGCGAAAGTTCCTTGCCGGCGAGTCCGGAATGCCCGTGCCGCTAGTAGTGGGTACTTTATAAAAGTGTCAACCAGGAATGTCGCTCCGGGTTTTGTCACACTAACGGCGACCAGACGGGAAGAAGAAGCGTGGAAGGAGGTTTGGCAAAAGGTGGTAGCTATTATTCTTGTAGCTCATAAAAATAAAACCCAAACCCCGTTCGCCGCTCTACAAACCACGACGATCTCTGTCGGCGAAGACAGGCCGAACTTCTGGTAAACCTTGCGGACTTCTGGTCAGATTTCGGTAGCCCTCAGAAGGCATGCTTCACAGTTGCTTTAATTAAAATCGTAAAGAACAACACGGTGATGTCCTGCCTGCTCCTGTTGGAATGCGTCGCCCAGAATATGGACTGTGTAGCTCACCCAGAGACGGTCTGACGACTTCTGGATCAGTTTTTGATGGTGGTTTTAGACCCCATCTTCCTAAACTCTTTAAAATGTTCCCGCCTCCCGCGAACCTTTCCACAAATGGGAGGGGGGGGAGGTAGCACATGTACGCACGCGGGCGCAGCACAATGCCAGGAGTTCCTCACGCAACCCGAACAACCCGACAACCACCGAACCAAAGAAATCTAATTAAATTCATTAAATTAGCTGTGATGAGATAATAATTTTTAATTCTTCGCCTATTTCCCTTTTTCTTCTACCCCCCCCCCCCTTTCCCGCTCCCTCACATTCTCGTCCCGCCTGTTTTCCCGTTTTTTTGTGATTCCCCACTCTCTCTCTCTGTGCTATTCCCTAAATCTGAATCCTTTCCACCATCTTGGCCCGTGTCCTCACTACCGCTGCTTGCTACCTTTCTTTCTGTCTGCGTGTCTTTCTGTGTATCTCCTTATCGACTACCACTACTTCATGCTACCGATGCTACTGCCCAACTTCCAAACTACCCTTTTCCATCCTTCCCTCCAACAACTCCCGCTCTCTCTCTCTCTCGCTCACACGTACACGTACTTGCACACACACACACACACCATCACATCCTCCGCTTCTTCATCTAGATTCCGAAACGGGAGATTCGGACGGCACGCAGGACATCCTAACATGCGGGTCGTGTCAGAAAACGTTCGCCCTGTCCGACATCGTGCGCTTCATCCAGCACAAGGTGCTCCAGTGTAACAAGGAAAACTATGGCCAGTGCTACACGCAAGGTAAGAGGCAGCTTCCTTTAAATGGGCGCCACATACTCATCCGGTCCCCACACTTCCATGCCCTGCAGCCGGTGGTACCGATCGTGACTCGGACACGGACGGCCGTCGGCTAATGCTGACCAGCAGCAGCAGCAGCAGCATCACGACGCGACGTGCCTCCATGCCGAATGTGTCCTGCCGGGTGAAGCAAATCGCGACCAACGCCACCACCACCACCCCGCACCTCAGCACCACCGCGTTCGATCGGGTCCACACACCGCCTCCGACCAGTCCGGCCGAGCTGCTACGGGACGGTCCGGCATCCAGCACACCGAAACAGATTGGTGATGGTGAGTATCGTTTCGTTCGGTTTTTTTTTTGCTTTTCTTTTCGTTTTTCCCCTTTTTCCTTTTGCTCACTTCGTTTTGGTTTCGATTTGCTAATTTAGTGTTTGTTTTCAAAGTTTTACTTTGTTTTTAGAATATTTCGTTTATTTTTTACCTTTGTTTTACCTTGTTTTTTGTGTCTTCTTTTGTTTTTCAAATGTTTTGCTCAATATAGTTTATACGAAATCCACCGTTTTTATCTCAAGTATCTCATTTTAGCGTCCTTTTTGTCCCCCCGTCCTCCCGTGTCCTGCCTGCCTGCAATCGTGATTTTTCACACCCACAGGTTGGGGTTTTGCGAAAATGCGAAAACCAAAAAAGAAACAAAAAGGCCCATTTGTGTCTGTGTGTGTGTGTGTACCGTTTTGATCCAATTTGCGCCTTAACCGAGTTAACAACTAACGCTCTTCTTCGTTTTTCTAGCGATGACACAACACAACGTGGAAGTTTTTTTTCTATTTCTTCTCTTTCTCTTTCACTATATATCTATTCTCTCTCTCTCTCTTTCTCTCTATCTGTTTCCTATTCTCATAAGTTTCCTAAAACCACCGACTCCCACAAACAAACTCCCCCTTTAAGGATGTGTGATGTTTTGCTTTGTTTATGTCAAGATAAATAAATGATTGCCCTAGTTGTTAAGCAGTTCGATGTGGATGTGGAAGAAGCCGCGAGAACTTGAAGAACAATTCGTGTCCTGTTTCGATGTACACTGTGTTAGCTGTTTTGGTTTTAGTTGTAACGTTTTGTTTGATTTGTTTTGTTTTTCCTTATGTTATTTTGTTTGTTAGTTAGTTTTGTGGGTTGCTTTTGTTTCATGCCTTTTTCTTATCGTGTTTGATGTTTTCTTAGCAACATGATTCATACACGTACCTGCATATTTGAACCTTTCTTTACGTAACAAATCATTAATGGAATCTATTTCTGTTTCATTTTTTTTTTCGCTTAAATAGAACCAGAAAACGCATCCACCCATTGCCCGTCGCGGGGAGCCAGTCCGCTCGGTTGCACCCACCACGACAACCACAAACCGTCCGTCCGTGTGGCCGACATCAAGCAGGAGCGCATGGACATCGATCCGTCGTCGTGCGGCGAGGACGAGTTCGTCGGCCGAAAACCATCACAGACCACCCACCGGAACGGTTCGCACGACAGCCGGCTGAAGGGTGGTTCCGATGCGCCCGAACCCAACAACACCAGCAGCGGTAAGTACAGGAGACAACAACAAAATGTGTTCCCGCTCTGGCCACTTCAATTAAAATTGCACTCATTGATGTCGACCCTGCATGGGGAGTTTTAAGAGACCGATGGTCAGCAGGGTTCCTGCTCGATGTCTATCTTGCGAAGAATCCCTCGCCCTCATTCTTTATGCAAAAGGGGGCTTTCTAGGTTTCTGCTTTTTTTTAGTTGTTGCAAAACCCAAAGGGTTGACCACTTCACATGCTGGACGCAAGCCATCCTCTGTGTCCGGTCATATCAATTACGGTTGATTAATTATTCATCGCATCACCCCTATGCCGGGAATGCAATCTTTTTTCCGAGCAGCAGGATTGTTTTTTAAGCCTGATTACAGCAACCCCTGGAGTGGAGTCGTCGTCGAATGGAACCTAATCACTGCAAAACACTTGTGCAAATTCTTCCAACCATGCAGTCCGGGGACAGTAAAGTGGCATTAATGCGTTCTGGTGTTCGCCTATTAAAACCTCGCAGTCCATTTGATTAAAAGCGACCGAGTGTACCGGCTAGGTGTCTCAACGACGAAGAATATAATCGATTCCTTGTCCACGTACCGAAACATCCCAACGAAAAGGGGGCTTTCTCGGTTTCTGCTTTTTTTTAGTTGTTTCAAAACCCAAAGGGTTGACCACTTCACATGCTGGACGCAAGCCATCCTCTGTGTCCGGTCATATCAATTACGGTTGATTAATTATTCATCGCATCACCCCTATGCCGGGAATGCAATCTTTTTTTCCGAGCAGCAGGATTGTTTTTTAAGCCTGATTACAGCAACCCCTGGAGTGGAGTCGTCCTCGAATGGAACCTAATCACTGCAAAACACTTGTGCAAATTCTTCCAACCATGCAGCCCGGGGACAGTAAAGTGGCATTAATGCGTTCTGGTGTTCGCCTATTAAAACCTCGCAGTCCATTTGATTAAAAGCGACCGAGTGTACCGGCTAGGTGTCTCAACGACGAAGAATATAATCGATTCCTTGTCCACGTACCGAAACATCCCAACGGCTGAGGGTTCTGCCTTATTGTTGCCCACCTTGGTGCGTCCTTGTGGTGTGTGGCTATTGAAAGTGTCACGATTCTTCTCCGCTGTTAGGATCGTGTCCACTCCACCGAAAAAAGAACGGACGTGCCTGTGATGCTGACGAGTGGGACCTACTTTTAGCATGTAGGCCTCTCGGTCTTATTGTTCGCCCGCTCTTAACCTTTTGCTGGAACCTTCACACTCCACACCTTCGGAAGTAATCCGACGACTCACACCGAACGGCATGTCCGAAATGCCGTTGTTGGTGGCATTTTTCCTTTGCTTCGCTTCATTCGTACTCAGCCGTGTGTGTGCGGGTATGGTTTGCTGTTCGGCTTATTTGAAATGAGCTACCGGGTGGGATAATGACGCAAAAAACGGTCATCCCGTCCGGAAAGCCCACCCGGAAGGACAGTAAGTTCCGTTTTCCGTCTGTCGAACCATCAAAGAGATGTTCTTCTAACTACCACCGACAGCAACAAATAAGGGGTTAAGCTAAGTGAAGGTAGGTTCGGTAAGGTGCTGATGGCCAAGCAACCGGAACTCAACCATCTCAACCACTATCCCGGGGAAGCAAGACGGAAGTTGACCACCGAGTGCGCGTTGTCCACGTTTATCGCTTTCTGTGCAAAATATGGGGGGAGAAAACCGGGAAACGCTGCCTGGATTTAACCTCTCGGAACGCCACACTCAATGGAGAGCGAGAGTCTCCCCGACCACAAGGGAGGGTATCGTTGTGTATCGTTTTATTATTCTCTTTTTTGTTACCGTCAACTGAGTGATGTCCCAAAACTTCTTGCCATTCCGCCAGGACGTCAGGGGTTCGTTTGTTTGTCCACCACGTTCTTTATGGCTCTATTTTATTGCGGCCCGTAGTGTGTGTCGTCTAGCTTGACCTCTCCACCGAATCTCGGTAGGGAGTCTCGCGGCGTATGTCTCGTGCAGCCACTTTTGTTTGGAGCATTGTTCTCGCTGTTCACTTCTTCTACGTCCTTCCAAAAAAAAAAATATGCTCACCATGCATATCCAGCCCACACACTCAATGGAGAGCGAGAGTCTCCCCGACCACAAGGGAGGGTATCGTTGTGTATCGTTTTATTATTCTCTTTTTTGTTACCGTCAACTGAGTGATGTCCCAAAACTTCTTGCCATTCCGCCAGGACGTCAGGGGTTCGTTTGTTTGTCCACCACGTTCTTTATGGCTCTATTTTATTGCGGCCCGTAGTGTGTGTCGTCTAGCTTGACCTCTCCACCGAATCTCGGTAGGGAGTCTCGCGGCGTATGTCTCGTGCAGCCACTTTTGTTTGGAGCATTGTTCTCGCTGTTCACTTCTTCTACGTCCTTCCAAAAAAAAAAATATGCTCACCATGCATATCCAGCCCATGTTCCGGTCGACTGTGGACACTTTGTTCCCAGTTATTGCCCTGCGGTTTTGCGGTTCATCCGTTCGCTGGGATATCTGCTGGCAGCGTACCAAGCCAAAATTTGCATGCTCTGTAGAACTGGAGAAGATTTGTTGCTTTTTCCGTTCATTGCGAGTCTTGTGGTAGGTTACAGGGCAGAAATTTGGAACTTTTACACCACAGGCGTTGCGTGCTCTAGCCATGGTGACACAATACTCTAGCCTCAAAAAAAAAAGGAATAAGATCCATCATTTCAAGCGCACAACAGTAGTGAAATCCTATTCCGATGACTAATTCCCTTTCCTTCACAATCTTGATGCATGATGGATATCGGATCGGGTAAGCAGCTTCCGTTAAGCCGGCTACTCCCGCAGTAGCCTTCCATTCAAATGTGGAACATCTTCAATTTCGCAATCCTTTCTCCTTGGCACGAGGCTCTTGAATGGGGAACCGATAGAAAGCGCGTCGAGAGTTTTCCACTGCAGCTGGCGGACACTCGAAGCGCGGGGAAATTAAAATGTCAATATTGGCTCCCTCTGGGACGTGCTAAGACTAGCTCGCCCGATCAGCGTTCGCGTTATCGAACGGACAGACGGACGGATGACGTCGTGATGTGTCACGGGCAGCAGTGTCGCACCGGCGAAAGCGATGACGGCGCGCAACCATTATAACCCGGGATAGGACGCCCGGATCGCCCCGGATAAGACCGAGTCACCAACAAAACACCCCGTTCGCCATCTGCATCTGACAGTGCTCAGTGTACTACTGTTCGACCATATGGGTTCAACCTGGGCGCCCGTAATCCTCCCAGCGCCAGCTAATCCTTTCTTTCTTCGGTAATATTTGTTTTTCTACAGCGGGGCGAATCGCAAAGATGGAAATGGATGCCACTGATTGACAAACCTGAGTGGCGTAATTGATACACGCACTTGTCCATCCTTCCGAAAGAAGAAGGATTACGAACGAAGGCGTAGACTTCGCTTTTGGAAATCAATCCTTTCTTGGGATAATAAAAATGCGCTTCTTACGCAAGACACACTCTGGTCCTGCCACAAGTGGTCACATCATTTACCGATCGTTTCCTAACACACAAACACACACGCACCGGGGGACAATATAACCGGGACCTGGAAAGCGTGGTCTACGGTGAAGAACAAAGGCTCACGCACTGCATGTCGCCTGACGCCCGGAGTGTGCGAAAGGGGTTTTTCGGGGGTAAATGACGCAGCATCTGGCTGCATAAATTTAACCCGTGCTGCTTCTCCTACGTTTTCCCTTACGCGATGCAACACCAGCCATCATAACGCCCGTTACGCCACCATAATCGGTCGCTCCCGAGATCATCATCATCATCATCGGCGGACCGGTGTGTGCGTGCATGTTCCCTTCTTTTATCCGGGCGCATTCAAAAAACTGCAACTTGTGGTAGGTTACAGGGCAGAAATTCGGAACTTTTACACCACAGGCGTTGCGTGCTCTAGCCATGGTGACACAATGCTCTAGCCTCAAAAAAATAAGGAATAAGATCCATCATTTCAAGTGCACAACAGTAGTGAAATCCTATTCCGATGACTAATTCCCTTCCTTCACAATCTTGATGCATGATGGATATCGGATCGGGTAAGCAGCTTCCGTTAAGCCGGCTACTCCCGCAGTAGCCTTCCATTCAAATGTGGAACATCTTCAATTTCGCAATCCTTTCTCCTTGGCACGAGGCTCTTGAATGGGGAACCGATAGAAAGCGCGTCGAGAGTTTTCCACTGCAGCTGGCGGACACTCGAAGCGCGGGGAAATTAAAATGTCAATATTGGCTCCCTCTGGGACGTGCTAAGACTAGCTCGCCCGATCAGCGTTCGCGTTATCGAACGGACAGACGGACGGATGACGTCGTGATGTGTCACGGGCAGCAGTGTCGCACCGGCGAAAGCGATGACGGCGCGCAACCATTATAACCCGGGATAGGACGCCCGGATCGCCCCGGATAAGACCGAGTCACCAACAAAACACCCCGTTCGCCATCTGCATCTGACAGTGCTCAGTGTACTACTGTTCGACCATATGGGTTCAACCTGGGCGCCCGTAATCCTCCCAGCGCCAGCTAATCCTTTCTTTCTTCGGTAATATTTGTTTTTCTACAGCGGGGCGAATCGCAAAGATGGAAATGGATGCCACTGATTGACAAACCTGAGTGGCGTAATTGATACACGCACTTGTCCATCCTTCTGAAAGAAGAAGGATTACGAACGAAGGCGTAGACTTCGCTTTTGGAAATCAATCCTTTCTTGGGATAATAAAAATGCGCTTCTTACGCAAGACACACTCTGGTCCTGCCACAAGTGGTCACATCATTTACCGATCGTTTCCTAACACACAAACACACACGCACCTGGGGACAATATAACCGGGACCTGGGAAGCGTGGTCTACGGTGAAGAACAAAGGCTCACGCACTGCATGTCGCCTGACGCCCGGAGTGTGCGAAAGGGGTTTTTCCGGGGGTAAATGACGCAGCATCTGGCTGCATAAATTTAACCCGTGCTGCTTCTCCTACGTTTTCCCTTACGCGATGCAACACCAGCCATCATAACGCCCGTTACGCCACCATAATCGGTCGCTCCCGAGATCATCATCATCATCGGCGGCGAACCGGTGTGTGCGTGCATGTTCCCTTCTTTTATCCGGGCGCATTCAAAAAACTGCAACCGAGCTACCGGGACACAATGTGCTTGCTGCTGCTTGGCTTGCCGTGCGCTTGTGGAAGCGAGGAATTTCACTTTACAAACAAAAGAAACGCGTGTGTGTGTGTGTTTGTGTGTGCCAGAACACGCATGAAAGTCCCTATAACCTATTTATTAACCTTCATTTGTCGTCGTCGTTGATCTGTCGAGCGGTTAGATTTTCGTTGCATTGAAAGTTTCCACGGGATGTAGTAAAAAAAAACATAAGGGGTTAAAAGGTTGATTTCTGAGGCTTTCCCAGTGGCACCAGATGATGATCGCACCGGGTGGTTTACGGTGGTGGTGGATTGTACATTAGAGAAGGAAAGAAAAGTCCGAAAATAAGGAAAACTCCTTTAAAAACTGAAATTAGGGTAATTAAAATTAACGAAAAAAATAAAAAATGAAATAAAGAAAACAAATAACAGCTTTAAAAATTATGCAACTTAAAGTAAAAGTAAAGAGTATCATGAAGAGTTTAAACAAGAAGAGAAAAAGATTTTTTTTTTAATTTTTGAAGAAAAAATCTTCAAAAAGTAAATTTCTTATATCATCTAATAGTAAAAGATTTCCAATAAAACTTTTTCTCATAAATAATTCTTTCGTGAAAAAATAATACAAAACAACATGAAAAATAGGCAAAATTAACGACAAAGTTACTGAAAACAAATAGAAGCTTCTAAATTTAGGAAAATAATACAAAAACTAACATGAACTGTTCAAAACAATACACAACTATGGGAAATGAATAGAACAAAAAGCATTAGTTAATTAAAATAAACACTTGTAAAAACATTTAACAAGTAGGATATAGAAAAAACAATGCGCCCTCCTATCATAAGGTGCTTCATTATAAAATGTTTTATTAAATTTCCTAACGTTGAAGAGGACGGAAAGGATCATAAACCGAATGTGAACGATAGGTCGTCTAATAGGGAAAGTATAAAAAACGCACTCACACACACGCCAAGTTACCTTCCTAGGATAGAGAGAAAAAAAATCCCTTTTCCTACAAAACACACGACGTACAACCAAACCAAATGCCTAACCTGGCAGGCTTCACGGTTGACATAAATATTAAAGCCATGTTTCCCCGGCACGGCGCACTTATGTTAATTATCCTATCCGCGCCCGGAACAACGCCATCCGCCACCGAATTCCGGTCAATCGTAGACACATACAAAAAATGCGTAAGCTCGTGCCGGCGGGATCGCACGAGCCGCCGTCGGGTTACGTTTCACGATTTAAATTAGACAACTCATCACGCGCGCGCGTTCTGTCTGTTTTACGGGGTACGGTTTTTTGTGTTCGATCTTCCCTGGCGCTTCTCTCACTGATTTCCAATTCATCCTGGCCTTCTTTTTTTGTTGGTTCTCGCCTGTCTCGTACCTTGTCTTCAACTCCTTTCGGGCATCCGGTAGCTGACTCTCTCTCTCGCTTTCCTTCAGTTGCGTCCACGGATAAATGGGTTGACAATTAAACATCCGCCCATATCCGCCGGTCGTGTCAGCAGTGTGGTGTTGAAAAGTGAATCTTCATTTCCCGGCCGGACAGGATGGGTTTCATCGTGTCCGAGTACCGTAAGCCGGGTAAAGCATAAATCTACCTTTCCCTAGCGCTCCAACGCAACCTTTTCCTAAGCTGATAATGGGATTCTTTTCCTTCTTCCGTTTTGGGAGCAAAAAAGGAAATCTCAGGGTTATAAAAATTCGACACCACGTTCGTCACGGCGGTGTCCATTTAAAGAGCCGGCGAGATGTTGCATTGGGTGACCATTGAAAAGCATCCCGCAACAGAAGGATAAGTGTCGACGCTCGGCCGGAAGTGATAACAATTTTTCGTCCTTCGGCACTAGATTAAACTCGCCTTTTAAACGAGAATGAGAGGGGCAGGAAAAAGGGGTGTTTTTCCAAAGGTCCAAATGGTCAGATTTTACCTTTTTTTGTGTGTCCGTTTTGCGTGTGATGGGAGCTAAACATAGGAGTATGTAAATCTCGCCCCATACTGAGAAGGGTTCCATCGTACGTGACTACTCAACGGGGAAAAAGGTGATTGGCAAAAGTGACCGAATTGTGGTTACGATGTGTGATTTATGTGTGTTTCAAATCCCCATCAGGTATCCAACCAAAATGCCCCCAAAAGGTAAGGGTAAGAAGCTTATCCTTTTTTAACGCCGAGTGAGCATCTCCGCAAGTTGAAGTCATTTCTCTCGGAATAAAAATCGACAAGTGTAAGTGTATTTTATGCCACTCACTTTCACCTTCCAAGTACGGTCAATCAACTACTGTTCTTGATCCTTCTTGCTGTCTGTCCTATTCGCTCAACAAACATCAAACATAACACGGACATATGGGTAGTGACATGTGCGTCCAACTCGATTGGGTAATAAATCCTCTCCAATATCAGATGGTCAGACTTGGTCCTCAAAAAAAAAAAAACGAAACAAAAAAAGGATGTAAAGCTAGATCCTAGACCTAGAAGACCCCTTTTTATTTCTTCTACTTCACTGTTTGATCTCAGATTCGATCCTCCCGCTTTTTGATTAATCGAGGCTCTCACTGTACACTTTGGGCGTCCTGTTTTTTATTCCCAAAACTTCCAAGAAGATCATTATCAGCTCATCTTTCTTTTCTTTCAACACGATCGTGTCGACTAGGCTGGAAAGGTTAAATATCGATCGATTTATAATCTACACGCCCCTTCTACTCTGTTTACCAGGGACCGAACCATGCTGTGGGAGTTGTATCCTGATTTTTTTGTTGCTCCCCCCGGAATCTTATCGCTGTTTTATGTCCTCACCGTTCGTTTGATCAGTTGCTGCTTTCGATTTCAATCGGGTGGCTCCAGCTGGTGTAACAGAGCTCTGAAGCATAAGGGTTGCGTTGTTGTTGTTTTGTGACCCCTTTTTTTTGGAGAACACAAGCACACGCACACACAATAAATACGTAAACGGAAGCGTCAAAGATGGGCTCGTGCTAAGCACACGCAGGCAACGGTGTGCGCATCACTTTCGATTCATTTACATCCCTAGTCCGGTCAGGACCCTTCAGGAAGGGTTTGTTTTTTTGTTTTCGTTTGGGGAGTTTTGTGTTTTTTTTGGGTTCACTTTCGCTTTTTTTTCGGTCGTACTCGGTCCAAGCTCACCTGGCCTATCTCTCAGATATTCTGGCTGTGCTTATGCGACGCACGCGCGCGCGCTCGCCAGCTCATTCAAGTGCACGCTTTTGGACCCCGAGGATCATACTTCTCTCGGTATTACCATAAAAATAGGGGTGCTTCTTCAGCCGTTTGTCTTATCCTGGTTTTTCGTTTCATTACTGTGCGGAAACGGAAGCGAAACAGATGAAAATGAAAGGGATCCGGAAGGTGTTGATGTGGTCGGCATTTAAACCCTTTACGGTAAGGGGTTTTTTTTTTGTTTTATTAAATGAGGGGGTCAACTTTTTATAGCATTTTTTTTGTTTGTTTGTTTCGCTACCGGTTCAACGCATCACCTTGTCTCGGATGTTAGCCTCCAATCGGGTAGAAGTTTGAATGGCCTTTTCCGAATTCTTTTCTTTTTTTTCCTGCTTTGTTCGGATGACTTTGTGTGCTCAGCTGTACTCCATTTTCGATGCAAACACATCCCATCGGTGTTGTGCAAGGGCCGGGATCCCCACTATAAATGCATGATGCTCCACCGATCGGCTCGCGAAGGTAGTTGTGTGGGCGCTCTGGCTAAAGGTCTCCGACGCGACCGACCGTGGCGTGGCGTTATTTGTTCGAGCGACGACACGTGGCACACCTTAAAAAATGCACGCAATGGAATGCCATCATCATCCCGGGCCCTCGATCGAACACGATCGAACTTGTGTGGTGATGCTGCGACAGACATTATCGAGACTGTGGTGAAAGAAGGAATCGGTACAGACTTGGGGCGTTTTTTTGTTTGCTTTCCACCCAGGTGATGGACAATTCCAACGATTCGAAGAACAATGCCCACGGAAAATTGCCACGTTGCAGCGCCCAAAGTAATTGCAGGGTTCGTGGCTTTCTTCTGGTCGCGAATGTCTCACTCGGGACGTTCTTCGGGACGATCAGTTGTCATTGGTAAGGTGTGTACGCATGTGTGGATCGGGCCAGGAACGGTCAAGTCTGTGTGTGCCGGTGTGTTGGCGGACGGAAAACAATGTCATCATTGTTCCTTAAGCATATTCCTCCCACAGCACATAAATATTGCAGTCCTTTACCGGGCATGCGAGAGTTCGTTGACATCCAACGCTTGTCTAGTTTGTAACGCCTCTCTCCCGAGTCGAAACTGGAACACAGCCGATGATTAGCCATGATAAATGAAGTGAAAATCGTGTCGAATTTCGCTCTAAAGTAAATCGTAAAGCTCAACGAAATTAGAAATTCCTCCTATCTCCGAAAAAAAAAACGACCCAACATAGCATATGATGGCACCTTCCAGTATCTAATAAATACCATTACCAACTGTTGTCCCCGACGCGGTGGTTATCTGTCAACTCCCTTACCGCACATGTACGTGCCCGGAATGATTGGTTGCTGAAAATGTGTCAAAAATCGAACACTCGGACTCGGCGGGGCTTACCGTCTCCTGATTAAGTCTTGCGCCAGGACAATAAAATAAATGTTTCACAACCCCCTGTGCTAGGGACGTTTGCGTTATTTATCATGTTCTCGTGTAGCGAAAGTGATTATGGTCAGAGACAGTAGGGAGAGCGTTCCGGCCGTACGGTCAATTGGATTCGGTAGTTTTTTATTCAATCACCGCGACTAAAAAGCCACCGAGTTTTAAAGAATTTCACTTTGAAGGTTATGTGTTAACAACGCAGACACACACACACATGGCCAGTAACGATGTGTGCCACCCTTGTTGTTGGGCGTCGTGTCCTTTTGTCACTGTAAAGCCACACCGAAAAACCATTATCCAGGCTGTTTTTTGTGTGTTGTTTGTCTTGTGTGCTGTTTTTTTTTTAATAAAACACTATAAATTTCCATAACGCAATATAGGAAGGTCCTCCCTGTTTGGTTTCGATAGGTGTAAAATGGGAAAATTTACCACCCAACAAAGCAGTGGCCAGTAATGGGATGTAATGGGAAGAACGGCGAACTGTACACAGCTCACCCAAACACGTACGTGTTGGTGAGATGCGGCAATAAAACGTTTTCCGGCGACCATCTGCTACCTCATCCGGGGGCGAGTGAAAATGTGAACCACCATTTAGACACCGTGGAACGTTTCTTTGGAGCCTTCAGGAGGTTTCTTTTTTCTCTGGAGTTACACCCAACTTCAAGATAGCGCCGCAAGTGTCCGCTCATTGGTATTCAAATGATGCCCACAACGAATCGAGCGTATGTGTGGTAGTCCAAGTGTTTGGGAACACTTTTACCACCCGGAAGAAAGGAAAATTGCAAAAATGGACACATATGTGGATTATGGACAGTGGAAGCTGGCGTTAAACTTGAATTTGTATCTTGCGTTTTAAAGCTTTTTGGAATATCTGAAGCAAAATATCGAGCAAACGTCCGAACCCGCAGTTATAAACCCACAAAGCCTGCTCGGATAACTCACAGCCTGCTGCTAGGTGATGGGAAAGCAGGAAAAATTGCAGCTATTTTTTAATTAAAACATTCGTGCTGCAGCTGTTTGATGCACACAAACCCGTGGCAGGATTGCTCGTCACACCCACCCGCCACTGCTCTCGGATGCAATTTTATAAACAGGACATTGCGAACGCTCGGCCACATGTAAATATTATGTCAATGCAAATGACGCTCTCGCGTCTCGCCTCTTTCATGTTCGGGATTTTTGGCTTATTCATCAGCAAGAGCAAAAGGCAGTGGAATTAAATCCCGATTGCCTCGGGAGCAGTGGAATTTCATCGGAAAAGTTGCCCGGTTTTGCTTCTTCCTTCTCTTTTTTTTGGTGTTCGGTTGTTGGGTTTTATGGCAAATATTTATATCATTCGCGGAACGGCTTTTCGTGTCCGATTCCGCTTGTTCCCGGAATCCTTTGATCCCAGGTGGATCGGTTGAAGCTGATGCAATGTGTGTGACCGTTACCGTTCCGTACGCGTACGCGTAATGTTATTTATTTTTAATCTTGTTTTTCTTTTCTCCTCCTTTTCTCGGTTTCCCCCCCTGACACAGAGCCCAACGCCACTTCCGGAACCACAGAAGCTGACCGACATTACTAGTGATGAGCCGGAAACCGTCACACCACGTTCACGATCGGTAAGCCGTAGCCGAAATGAAGTTTCTATGGAGCGAGAAGAAGAACGTCACGAGATCCGGTCTCCAGCTTTGAAAAGTGTCAAGGATGCACCCAGCAATGGGTTGGAGTTGGTGTCCAGTGCAACAATCGAGAACGGTGTGGACGCTGAGTCGGATGAAGAGATCGAGGTGCGAACGAAGCGACCGAAACTGACCAACACAAGCACCAGCAGCAGCAGCAGCAACAATAGTAGCTCGAACGGAAGTCACAGTACGGTCAACCACACTGTGGAAGTTGCCCTAGCTCTCACAAGTCCTCAGGCACTTACCACCTCCACTGCGCTACCGCTGCGACAATCGACCACCCCACAACCTCCAGCCTCCTCGTTTATCGTCGCCGCTCCTTCACCGTCCCACCCTCAACATTCACCACCGTCGGCCAGTGTCGTCACGTCAACGCCCACTCCTGCGCGCAGTGAATCGACGCAAAGCCTTCCACCAACGTCACTACGGGCTCACCACTCGCTACTGCCACCGCCCGAACTTCATCCGAACCCGTTCGGATTGCTGCGGATGCCACCGCACCATCCACACAGCCCACTCTTCGGCCGAGCACACCACGACTTTCGCATGGAGCACCTAATGTCGGAACAGTTCCGCAGCCACGGACTCAACCTAGCCGCAGCGGCTGTTGCAGCCGCCAACCAGCTAAAGTCCCACAGTCAGCAGTTCAATCCGGCCACCGGAGCGACCGCATCGGAGCGTCCTCCGTCGGCGAGTGGAGCCGCCCTAACGCTCACCCCTGGCGGAGGTCTCGAGCCACACATGGACTACTACTCCCAGCGACTACGACAGCTCGCAGGGACAACGAGCCCCGGCGCTAACCTCACCTCCAACTCTTCCAACTCACCGAGTCCCCGCAAGCAGCAACACTCACCATCCCACTTTGCCAGTCCGTCACCTTCCCAGCTGCCTCCAACGCCGCTAACCAACAACTCGCGGCCACAAAGTCTCACACCACCAGAAAAGCACACCGAACTGCTCGGTATGGACCCGGGCAGCATCAGCAATACCCCTCGGTCAGCCTCAACACCGCCGAACAAGCAATCGATCCAGTCCGCATCCGACAATGCGCTCTACTCGTGTGAGTTCTGTGGTAAGAAGTTCCGCTTCCAAAGCAACCTGCTCGTCCATCGAAGAACGCACACGCGCGAGCTACCGTTCAAGTGCACCAGCTGCGAGTTCTCGTGTGCGAAAGACTCGAAGCTAAAGCAGCACATGAAGATGGTTCACGGACGGCGGCGTTCGTCGGCCGCTGTTTCGGAACCGGACTCGGGCGCTAGCAATGTGGACTCGATCAAGAGCGATCCGGACGATACGGATAACGAGCTGATGGATGATCTGGACGCGGATGGGGATGATCGGCGGATGGCACACGACGGTGTGCACGATTTGGACGATGACAACGGGGAGGATGATGATGATGACGACGACGAGGATGAGGATGAGGACGATGAGGCGGAAGACCTCAGCATGAGCAGTACCCAGAGCCAGTCGAAGAAGGACAGCAGTGGTGGATCGTTACCGATGTCCACGTCGCTTGTTGGCGAGCTAATGGACAAGTTCGGACTGTCCAACATCGCCCAGTACTCGGAAGCGTACAAACAAGCGCTGCAGGAATCAGGCAACGCGCTCAAGCTGCAGCTAACGAGCAAGGATCGGGACAACAATAACAGCGCCATGGCCATTCCCGGGCTGGCGGAGAAGCTGAACGGACTGCCGACGGCTCTTCGCATCAAGCAGGAGCTGGCGAAGAACATGCTGCAGCACCACAACGCCCAACTGCCACAGGTTCCGCTGTTCAATCCGTTCGAAAACCCGTTCGAAGCGTCGAAACGCATGAAGCTCGAGGGTAGCGAAAGCTGGTGGGGTCTGCCAGGACTGCACCGAGGTGACGCACTGTTCGACGAGATGAAACCGGGCCGGGATGGTAGCGTAGGGCGGGGCTCCAGTGCCGCCGGACTGCTGCAACCGATGATGAAGAAGGAGAGCAAGCTGCGCAACGACACGTGCGAGTTCTGTGGCAAGGTGTTCAAGAACTGCTCCAACCTGACGGTCCACCGCCGGAGTCACACCGGCGAGAAGCCGTACAAGTGTGAGCTGTGTTCGTACGCCTGCGCACAAAGCTCGAAGCTGACGCGCCACATGAAAACGCATGGCCGGCTCGGGAAGGACGTGTATCGGTGCCGGTTCTGCGAGATGCCGTTCAGTGTGCCGTCCACGCTCGAGAAGCACATGCGCAAGTGTGTCGTCAACCAGGGTAAGCTGCAGCAGCAGCAGCAACGCGAACTGCAACACCTCCAGCAGCAGCAGCAACGAGAACTGCAGCACCACCAGCAACTGGCCGCCCAACAGCAACAGTTAGCCGCCCAGCAGATGGCGCTCGCTGCCCATCGGGATCGGGATCACCATCGGGAGCGGGACCGTGAGCGGGATCGTGATGACCATCATCACCACCAGCAGCAACAGGCTGCTCCTCCACCACCACCACCGGTAGCAATGTTGGCAGCCGCCGCAGCCGCCTCACCTTCGCATGTTGGGCCGCCTGGGTTACCGCCCGGACTGCTGTTGCCTCCGTTACCGGCCGCCGTAGCCGCAGCAGCAGCCGCCGCTGCCGGTGTCGCCGGGGATGATAGCGCCTCCTCCTGCTCACCGTCCGGATCGTCGGCATCATCGTCGTCAGCCGCCGCCGCCGCTGCAGCAGCCGCAGCCGCCGCCGCCGCAGCAGCCCTGATCAAGGAGGAAGCGGCAACGGCATGACTTTATCCTCCCTGGAGTGGTTACGAACTGCCGCCCAGTCGGATGATGTCCCGCATCTACTAGCCGCCAGCGCCAGCCGCCTTCGACAGCCGGCGGACGATCGGTCACGGCATGCAGCCCTGCCGGCCCCACATGCCCTGACCGTCCGTTCGTCCATTGCATGCGGATGCGGTGCGCCGGGTGTGGAGGACATGATGATATAAGCACAACGTGATCGATAAGCAGTAAGCAGTAAAAACACACACACCCAAGCATATTTTTACTCCCCTCCCAGCAACTCCCCTACTCCTCCCACCCGTTCTTGTTCGTTCTACAGAGGCATTAATACCAAAGTTACAGTACTTAAAGTCGGTGGCCGTGCGGACGCCACACCGAGATACAGGTTTTTAGAGGATGAGATCATCTCGTGTTTTATTTTTTCGTTTATTTAAGGATGTATTAGTAGCAAACAATTCCACATGCTCACACACACACACACGTGTATAGGTGTGTGTGTGTACGAGTGTTTTGTATATATTAGCTGTAAATTCTGGACAGGTTAAAGGAACGAAGCAGATACAGATGGCAACAGTAAAGGCATTTATATTAGGGAGATTTTCTTTTATTTTCGTTCTTTATTCGCTCGAAGCGAGCTGGCACACACACACACTTGCAAGGTTAATGTAGTTTTTTTCTCTAAATTATTATACTTATTTGTCGACGTGAAGAGTAAGTACACACACACCGTGCTGCCAGCCGCTGCGAACGTTGTACAGTATTTTAAGCGAACGAGCGAACGGCAATTATAAGCAAAACACACACAAAGTAAGTGACAAATAAAATTGCGAAATGCGATACACTAAAGGAAAAGTTAGTGGTTTAAGTAGTGGTAATTCAAACAGGCAAAACAAAACCCGTAAACACGCACATATAAACACAGAAAAATGACATTCAATTAATGAGAAAGATTGTGAGAGAAGAGGAGTGTGTTTGTAAAGGAGAGAAGCAGTTAGAACAATTGTGTGACAGCGTGAGAGAGAAAGAGACACACAAGCAAAAGGATGTTGGCCAGTTGTAATTTATAGCATTTTTCTATTGCGTTTTCCTTCTTCTTGTGCAGTTTAATTCTTCCTAGGAATGTTTGTTTTTGTTGAGCAAGGAAACTTGATCCCGTTTTTCTAGGCTAATTGTATCGTTTTTGTACGGTGTTTTCAGCTCCATTTTTCTTCTCTGTTGTTCAGTTTTTTTTTATCTTTTAGCAAGTGTTGTTCGTTTTTCTCGGCTTCCTTTTACTGTTTTCCCTTTTTCACAACTTTACCACACAAAAAAAAAACGATAGTGAAAACTGTACCATTATAGTAGCGCGTATAGGGAAAGGTTGTCTGCTGTGAGGCGCTGTTCTTCTTTTAATTTCTTAAACACCGTTCGATTGTTTCCTTCTACTTACGTTAAGACTGATTATGAAATGATAAATTTGCCTTTGGCCTTCTTAAAAGTATGTACATTGTATCGATTAGTTTTACCACTTTTTAAATTAGTTGTGCTCTTCCAAACACGATTGCACACTATTTATTTCCCTTTAGCGTGTTAAACAATTCCTTTCAGCCTACATTCCGGGGAAGAGCCCGCAGAGAGTCACACTCTCGCTCTGTCTCTCTCTCTGCTTGTTGCTCTTGCTGGAGTGGTTACAGGATGACATGAATTGTTTACGTTGTTCGACAAACGAAACTGTGTGCTCACAGGATGGATGGAAGTGAATAAAGATGAATGTAACAAATGATACAATCTAGCGCAAGGTGTAGTTGTTAATTGTTTATTTGGCGATTTTCTTTCCGTTTTTATTGCGAAATGCATCCATTTTTGTACATTCCTCACGTGATAAATGAAGACTTTTTCCCCACACTAGACACAATGACAGCCGATCTGGATGGTTGGATGGTTCACGGGCATCCATTTCCACACTTTATTGTGCGGTTGGAATTATTTTAATATGAAACCAGTAAAAACACATGCACACACACACAAAATGGACGAACGAAAGGACAGTATAAAGCATTGTGAAACAACACTCTCAGCAAAAACAAATAAAAAACAATGAAAGATTCCTATTAAACTTTATGAATTTATATAAATGTACAAACTTGGAGCTAAGTGTTTGTGAGGTAATCGAGAGAAAGAGAGTGAGCTGACCAATGTGAGACCCGTGTTGCTGTTGCCCAAGCGTAAACAACACTGGAACAAGGTACCGTTTCGCTGTAAATCCTTTTTCGTAACGATAGAACATTACAATAAAACAACTAAACAAAACAAAACCACACTATATAAAGCAAATCGTATCGAAAGTGTTTAATGGCTGCGAAACGGCATCTCATTCCTTGATGTGTGAATGATAGTGACAGTGAATAGAAAAAATGAAACCCGAAAAAATTGGCAATTAATAGAAATGTAGTGTGCTCTTCCAAACACGATTGCACACTATTTATTTCCCTTTAGCGTGTTAAACAATTCCTTTCAGCCTACATTCCGGGGAAGAGCCCGCAGAGAGTCACACTCTCGCTCTGTCTCTCTCTCTGCTTCTTGCTCTTGCTGGAGTGGTTAAAGGATGACATGAATTGTTTACGTTGTTCGACAAACGAAACTGTGTGCTCACAGGATGGATGGAAGTGAATAAAGATGAATGTAACAAATGATACAATCTAGCGCAAGGTGTAGTTGTTAATTGTTTATTTGGCGATTTTCTTTCCGTTTTTATTGCGAAATGCATCCATTTTTGTACATTCCTCACGTGATAAATGAAGACTTTTTCCCCACACTAGACACAATGACAGCCGATCTGGATGGTTGGATGGTTCACGGGCATCCATTTCCACACTTTATTGTGCGGTTGGAATTATTTTAATATGAAACCAGTAAAAACACATGCACACACACACAAAATGGACGAACGAAAGGACAGTATAAAGCATTGTGAAACAACACTCTCAGCAAAAACAAATAAAAAACAATGAAAGATTCCTATTAAACTTTATGAATTTATATAAATGTACAAACTTGGAGCTAAGTGTTTGTGAGGTAATCGAGAGAAAGAGAGTGAGCTGACCAATGTGAGACCCGTGTTGCTGTTGCCCAAGCGTAAACAACACTGGAACAAGGTACCGTTTCGCTGTAAATCCTTTTTCGTAACGATAGAACATTACAATAAAACAACTAAACAGAACAAAACCACACTATATAAAGCAAATCGTATCGAAAGTGTTTAATGGCTGCGAAACGGCATCTCATTCCTTGATGTGTGAATGATAGTGGACAGTGAATAGAAAAATGAAACCCGAAAACATTGGCAATTAATAGAAATGTAGCATCAAACGAGGAACAGAGGCAGAGCACTTTAAAAACCCGATACTCGGTATCGTAGGGACAGAATGCAGCGCAAACGTCACAAGCAAAGAAGAAAAACATATATATGTAAACATAGAATAAATTACAAAAAACCCGGACGATGATAGCGACAGTGTACAGAAGAATTGGTTGAAATTGGAGCAGCAACAGCAGCGCGAAAACAACAACCAAACAAACAAACACACACATAAAACACAGCAAGCAGTGCGTGCACGGGAAGTGCGTACTGGAAAGAAAAAGCGAAAGATTAAAAAAAAATTAATAAACACAAAATCACTTATATTGTATAACGATGAGGCAAAAAAAAAACAAAACGTACTTACAGAAAAAGCAAAAACCACGGTAAATAAAAACTATAAATGTTTACAAAAATGAAATCAAATGGTGGATTTAAATTTTTTTAGTTTCATTTTATTAATATTACTATCCGAAAACAAATACGGTGCATCATAATAAACATGGTAAGAAATATATTTCCGTTTTTAAATAATACGTTGAGCAAACAGAAGCCAAAAAATCAAACCAGAGGGTCTAAGCGTGTGACGCGCTTTGCATACATTTAGGGGCATAACGTGAATAGGTGAAAGAAACATCGCATAGGTATGCAATGCGTATGACACGTTCAGACCTCACACTCGTGCTCATGCAAAGCGCAGCGGATTTATATTGGAGGGTTGTTGCTTTTTTGAGATTTTTTATAAAGTATTTTACGTATTAAAATTAATATTTGACCGTAGATGCAAAGACAGTTCCATTTAAGTTACACTACTTACTACGAGCGTGACATAGTTAAACGCTCCCAAACCCATTACAATCATTCGCTGCTTTGTTTCGATATTTACTTATATCGTAAAGCCGTTTCTCCCGATGATGGCCACCCACCATGAACCCCCAGCTGACAGGCGTGCTATTAATTATAACCATGCCCGCAACTGACAAATACATCGCTAATGACAACGAGCATGTTCTGCCAGGCGGTGGCGTCATTTGTCACTCACGTTCACGCATTAGCATACGCGTAGTGCGTTACGGCTTGGACCACCGCCGGATGCTCCTCTGGACGCTGCTGTCTTCGATTAACCGTCCACAAAACATCACATCATGCCACGCTGAATGGAAAACCAGGGTAGCTTGTTCGTGGGCTCCTTTCTCGATTAAGGGGGGGGTTTCGAGCGAGAAACCGACGTCATACGGCAGGATCGGAATATCATTCGATTTAATTACTTTCGTACGCGACGTAACTCATTCATATGAACCGCGAAATGGTAGCGAAAATAGACGCAAAAAGAGGAAAAATCATCCCAGCAAAGGACATCCTGCAAATGTGTGTATCTTTTAATATGAAACAAGAAGAAGCAAGAACTGAAAAGAGTGCCGTAACAATCACGTAACACAGTCGTCGTGTACGGTCGTGCAACAAATCATCCGACGTTTTAGACGTGCAGCGCCAATCGGCATACAGTGGCAGATACTGGTACTAAAATATTAATTTTTCGTTGCAATCTGAAGGCAATTAAAATCTTATTGGGTTTTTTTTTGGGCAAAACGGATTACTTATTTTTATTATTAAACTATTTAAAACAAACTATAAATATCAAAGTGTTCTCTAGGTGTACAAGTCACTCGTTTACAGCAGCCAGTTTTTTCACCATCTCATCTCCTCCTCAAATGTCCAATGTCTCCCCTTTCGAAACGGCATCAGTTTGCTGGTCTTCCCGAAAATCATTCAAATTAATGCGTTCCATATTTCACCCACACGGCAACGAACGACGAATGGATGCGGGAATGTCACCAAAAACCGGGGCCGAATGATATTTCCACTTATTGAATTCGGACCGTCCGGAAAAACCCGTCCGCGTATCACCTTCGCCATCCGTCTGGAAGCCTCCGCTCAATCGCAATCTGTGCAATGCGTACATACAGCAGCGACATTCAGCCCCGTTTTTCCCGATAGCACCTTAATCCTTTCCCATCCAACGAGGAGTGCGCCCAAGGATGAGGACGATCCATCGTTACAGGCACCTTCGTCCGTGTCATCGTCACCGTCTTTGAATCATTAGACGACCGTGGTTCGTGGTCCCCTTTCTCGGTACGGTTTGGGTTCGAATTTGAGATGAGTTTACCGTTCTCTTGCAGGTAAGGATGCGATGAAGGGAAGCCGTATTTTTTTTTTCCTGTGAAATATTCTCAAGCGCATGAAGGTTGTCGTGCTCATGTGTGTGTGCGTGTGTGTATAGTAGCCGGATGATGACCAAAAGTTAAAGTGTTATATCATACAGCATTAATTAATTAATTTATCTTCTTCTCATTTATGTCACCGTCACTCGGGTGCTGCTGCTGTTTGCTGGTCGGCTTAAAGTTTTACCTTCGAGCAGGGGCAGATTACCCTTGACAGCTGTGTGTGTGTGTGTGTGTTCGATCCGGAAGCGTACTGGAAGTGTTGTTGAGGGGCGTCCGAAAAAATAGAAGGAAAAACCGCCAAGCACTTTTCGCCTATCCGATTAATCCTTCCAATCAACTAGGAACAGAAAGATGGCGTGGGTTGTGCTTGACGAGGGAGTGGTGGAAGAAGGTGAGAGCCTGTGAGGAGCAGTGGGGACAAATGTTTTGTTAGTGTTCTGTTCCATCCTGCAGACCAACCCGCCGGAACCGGAACGAATCAACGCAAACAACGCTAAAAGGACATCATGTCCCTCTCTGTTTGTGTGTGTGTGTGGCTGACGGTGCTCTGTTGAACGGTTCGTCCAGCGAATCGGTGGACCCCTACGGGCAATCGAACTAGCAGGCAACAGTCTCCATGAGTGAGAGAGCTACAGAGG
>KZ061636.1:152020-192249 GCA_002091835.1 Anopheles maculatus | reverse complement strand
GGAAAGAGCCGAGAGACCGTCGAGTAGGACGTGAAACATCAGGAAGATTGATTGGTTCGGAAAAAGCAACTCAATATGGAAATGAAATGGATAAAGTGTTACGCGACGGTTTCTGACGCCCGCAAGGGGTCGGGTATGGTGGGCACTGCGGTCGGACGGGGTCCATTTGCTTCGCGTTTCGTTTCGGTTTCGCCTGTCTGGTATCCAGGCAGGATCCAGCCACCACCAGGACTGTCGGAGCATAAATTAGAGCGAAAATAAAGTGATCCTCAGCTCAGCGTCCCTCGTCCGGTGCCGACGTTCGATGGACCAATGGATGGACCGATGGATAGTAGCAGCACACCGAAACGCACGAAGATGAATTACGGGTGAAAAGCCGCATTTTAATTTAACTTACAACAACGTCGAGCTTCGGGCTACGGGGGAATCACTTCACAAAGGAGGGTAGCCAACACCGGCCGACCGACCGACTAACGCTCACTCGCATACTCCCGGACCCGGGCTGTCAAGCGGTGAAAAGTATGTGTTAATTTTGACAGATAAATTGTCGTACCGGGGATATAACATCCGGGGTGTGCTCCGATGCGCAGAAAGCGGGAAAATCTCATCCCGATCCCGGGGTTCTGGTCGCACGGGAAAAACAGGATTTTAATGATGCGCAAATTGGGCTGATGCTGGACAACTGTTTGGAAGCATTGGAACAGGAAAAACAGCATCCGGGTTTGCTACTGGTCGTGGAGGTCACTGGGAGCATACGAGATGATACGGGATTATGGCCCTTAAGGTTTTGCTTTGGTCAGTGTTGGAGGTCACAGTGCGAGATGATTGTCCGGTGAAACAAGTTTTTCTGTCGAACTCGTTTGTTGGAAGCTGTAGGGGAAGTTCTGGTTCAAAAGTCATTAAGGTGACAGTGGCAAGTGTTGTCCAATTTGTACCCGTAATTAAGGGGACTTAAGAGATAGTTGTACTTACATCTTCAAATTATAGGATGATTATTATACTTTAATAGTGGGTTGAATGATGATTTAAGCCTGAAAATCTGAAAGTTTTAGGGCATCTTCACGGTGTGTAAACAGTGTAAACTTATCTCCAAACGTTTGACAACTGACACATCATTTTGACAGTTGGTTTGCTAAAGCAGCCTGTTTTTAAGAAGCATTTTAGACGGAAAACCTCAAGACACAGAAAAAATGGCTAAGATCATCCTAGACCGCACTATTTAAAAACAATTAAGACATAATACTTACTAAACGAAACAATATTTTCCTGCAAAACAGTCAAACAAATGCAATACTAATACGCCCAAATGTATGCAATGTCAGTATTTGAATATCCGGTAAACAGAACCACCTTTACTCTCTCTAATATTTCCCGAGCAGTTTCTTTTCAACACACCAATCAACCACCCGACCTTTTGTAGTACCTTTTGTGCTTCAATTTGACCCATCCGGTTTCCGGTTGGTCATACACCGTACGAGTTCACCGCCGAAAAACCGGCAGCATCAAATCCTGGCACCATCATCACGATGTGCGCAGCCCAGTGCATGGTGCACCATGCACAACCCTGGATAATGATGTCGCTTGACGAGCAGAGGGTCAAATAATGAACACGAGACACGGTACGCGCGTACGTAGCGAATACCCCGGAACACACAATTTTGCTTCGAATTTCTGCTTCGAAACGCGAAACGACGTGAATAGCCCGACGTTCCGGACTAAAGCCACAAAACGCTGGCACACACACACACACACACACTCGGGGGACAGTGTGCGCTCGAGTGATCAAAGCTAACATTCGGTCAGGGACGACGAGAAAAAGAGACGCAACGAATGAATTCAATTTGTTGGACGTCCCCATCTGTTCAATTATGATTGCACTCATGACGACGGGCGCTCTCCGGTGCATCGTCCGGACATTGGGTGGGTTTCTGTGCGATGCAAGCTAAACCTTACCCACACCACAACGATGTCACGGGCAACCGGGTCGGAAGGACTTCTCCAACGAACGAAGCACAATCCTGCAGCCCTGCCGTTCAAATTGCTTCCGAGAAGACACGCATCGATGGCACGGTGCACATCCAACACACACACACACTCGTACGTGGGGGAAATACATCTCTGCCCACATGATCGCTGCCGGAACTCTGGTCGCGTTGGACATGCAAGTCGACTTTGCAAAAGGGTAAATTTTCTTAAAAGCACCTACCAACTTGACGTCCTCTTGTGAAGCCTTTCTGCTATCTTTTACAGAGCATGATGTACAAAACAACCGGACCTGGACAGGCATTTTTGATTCTAAAAGGTCGAAGCTAGCAGATACTTCACAAATAAATCTTTTGTACTAAAGTTTTACCAACTTATTTCAATTCAAATTCTTCTTAACGAAGCATTTAACACAAAATGCGCTCAACCGACGACTTCAATCTCGAGCTGTAGTCGAGCTGTTGTCCTCAGCATCAGACTAGCACCGGCCATTTTTACTCCATCCATGTAGCTAGATGTATGTATATGTGTGTGTGTACACTGTCTAAGCTTCTGGCACGAATGGACATGCACATAATTTAAGGCTGCATGGCACCCTCTTTTTGCAGCACACGGTCTCAGTACAAGGGTCCTTCACCAGCATCATATCAAGTGTCGCCGCATGTCCTGCAGGCGGACCATATCTCCGAACCGAGACGTCCAAAAAGCGGAACTCTTCTCTTGCCTGTTTTTTTTTTTGTTATTCTTCTTCTTTTCCTCGAGCTCCCCATCGGTTGTGTCAGCCCTAGAAGACCGCCTGTCGAAACCGGGCACTCATCAACCGTCCGACCCTGGTGGGTGGGTACATGCATGTATGGGGGCAGATGATCGAGAGGCTTTGAATTATGCATCCAATAGGGGGAAAGGACCTATTCCTCCACAGTGTTCACCGACGTTGGCCAATGCATTCACCCATTTGCACCGCTTTGCAGAAGTCCACACTAGGGGACAGTTTTCCCGCTTAAAAGGATGCAGGGATTTTTCCATGGCCCATTGCAAGGCTTCTTCTGAACGAATCGCAACGCTATTAGAGGGACTTATCGGCGAGCAGTTCTCGTTTCATGTGCGCAAAGAGATGCAATGCAGTACGTGTAGTTGTATCTGTGTAGTGGTAAAGTAAGTGTGTTGTTCGATAAATGTTTCTGAAAGTCATTTCGGTGTGGTAAACGTAAGTAAAATGTTTTTTCCTGAGCTGTAGTAAGGTCCAAGTTAGTGTTGTGCGAACTGAGTAAGAGTGAAAGATTGATTTAATTCTTCCTAAAGAATGATTTGAATATACTCTTCACGAAGAGTTTTTACAACTCTTTTGCGATTCGAATCGTTTAGCAACTCTTTTGCGATTCGAATCGTTTAGCAACTCTTTTGCGATTCGAATCGTTTAACAACTCTTTTGCGATTCGAATCGTTTAACAACTCTTTGAGAGTTGTTAGTCGCCACGACGATTCGAATCGTTTAACAATTCTTTTGCGATTCGAATCGTTTAACAATTCTTCCGCGAATTAAATCGTCAAAGATTTTTCAAATCTTTTGCGATTCAAATCGTTTAACAACTCCTGCGATTCAAAACGTTTAACAATTCTTTTGCGATTCAAAAAGCTTAACAACTTTTTTACGATTTGAATAGGAAGAGATTTTCAAAAACTCTTACGAATCGAAACGCAGAGATGTTTAAATAACTCGGTTTTAATGAAATGATAAATTTTTGTATATGTTTTTTTGGCCGAATCAATATATCATACAAACAACGAGACATAATGGTGTTATTTTGTGTATGGCACTTGTAGACAGTTTTCAGCAAAACAATTTATATTGGAAGAGCGTGAATTTATTTTAGCTTAGAACAGTAGTATCTTAAATCAATGAATTCCTTAACATATGTTAAAGTCTAGAAAGTAAACCATAATCTTTATAATAACTAAAATATAATAACTTCCTAATAACTGAAAGAAACTGTGATCGTAAAACTATTCTAGTGATCCTATCATTATAATACATACATAACTAACTATTTACAAATTATTTACATTATTCGGTCAAAAAAACATATATAAAAATTAATCATTTCATTCAAACCGAGTTATTTAAACATATCTGCGTTTCGATTCGCAAGAGTTTTTGAAAATCTCTTCCTATTCGAATCGTAAAAAAGTTGTTAAGTTTTTCGAATCGCAAAAGAATTGTTAAACGTTTTGAACCGCAGGAGTTGTTAAACGATTTGAATCGCAGAAGATTTTAAAAATCTTTGACGATTTAATTCGCGGAAGAGTTGTTAAACGATTCAAATCGCAAAAGAATTGTTAAACGATTCGAATCGTCGTGGCGACTAACAACTCTCAAAGAGGTGTTAAACGATTCGAATCGCAAAAGAGTTGTTAAACGATTCGAATCGCAAAAGAGTTGCTAAACGATTCGAATCGCCGTGGCGACTAACAACTCTCAAAGAGTTGTTAAACGATTCGAATCGCAAAAGAGTTGTTAAACGATTCGAATCGCAAAAGAGTTGTTAAACGATTCGAATCGCTACAGTGAAGGAGTGAGAATGATTTAATTCGTTGAAAAGAGTTGTTATTCTCATCTCTAGTCCAAGTAGCCAGTGTCCAGCAAATTGCATACCTTAGAACCGGTGTTCAGAAATAAGCCTCAAAGTATGCAATCTTCACTACAGGGATAATTTCAGATATACGTTACTCATGAAGACAACACTAGAATACTTAGTTTTTATTACTTTAAAGCGTTTTTTTGTAATGAATTGCACTCTATTTTGTGAAATTCTATACAAAATCTTTTAAAATAATTTATTACAATAGCATAGCAGCGTGCAAAACAAAGAAATAATTGAAATTACACACATCACTTATGAATGAGTGGTGTGACCAACGGTTTTGTAAAACTCTTTTCGTGTTACTTTCGCCCAACATGTGAAACAGGGAAGTAGTCACATTAACAGCATTCAAATCATGAAACATTCAGCAAACATTCTCGCCACCCTCTCCAGAACGTCCACCCAGAAGGATTGTGAAGAATTTTACCTTCGGCCCACAGCATCCTGCCTCATACTCGCTGCGAGATCCTTTTTGGCCACCCAGCAGGTTTGAGCACATGTATGTGTGTTTGTTCTACACACATACACACTCATGTCCATCTCGCACTCCAGAAGCGCACACACCACCACTATTAGTTGGCACAGGCCACAAAAAAGGATACCATTGCTCAGTACAGGGCTCGGTCGCCATATTTATCTGCAGATTATTCACCGGACCATGGGGTAGCAATGATCCCGGGCAGAGGTTTTGAGAGGGTGGGTGGTGTGGAAACGCAGGTGGAACCGTACGAAGGTTCGGCAGCTGCGCCATAATGCCGGTTGCTACAAAAACCCGCCACGGAAACACACAAAAACCACCGGAATGGTTCCCGTGAGGATGGCCAACCCAACCCACCCACCGTTCCTCCCCTACACCCTCTCGTCCACCACATTGGACGACAAAAGTCGAACGAGCGGCTCTGTGCAAATGGGAAGGCAATAGGGAAATCAGATAGCCTGACCGTTGAGCCTGGGCCTGGGAAACAGCGGAATGGCGTCCGAAGAATGCGTCCCAGCATCGAGGCAAAAAGGGTCGAAAGGGTTTTTAGACAAAAAGGGTTCCGCGTTCTTCTGGACGGGACCGCTTGCCGCTTATGTACTTTGGCCGGTCCCTGTGGGTGGAGTGTGTGGGAAGCGGGGGGAAAGAAGAAGAATTCCTCCCGAACCACACCGAAAGCCGACCGGGCGCTGGCCGTTTGGGAGGTGGGATGTAATATTCATGTATATTTAAAAGCGTCCGTTTCTAGCGTCCAACCGGTCCGACGGTGTAGTTGGTTGTGGGTTGCTGCCTGCTGGAACTGCCGTGGACTGTTCCCTACCATCGGGCGATCGGACAAGCGCGCAACCATTTCGAAAAGGGACACCAGTTCAAAATGGTGCCAAAGCACACCGACACACCAGACTCGCTAGTGTGTGGCCGGGGGGACGATACTCCCCGCACACTTCACCGGTGTGGCCAACCCGTTCGCCCTTGAGCAGGCTAAAGTTAGCAAAGGCGCGCTCCACGTTTTTCCATCGCTCGGGAAGAAAAGTTTGCCTTTCGAGTTGGGCAGAGTTTTACGTTCGCATGAGCGCGACGACGATTGGATGCCCTGGCCAACCCCTGTGAGAGCCGTGTGTCGGACGAGCCGGACGAGCCAAAAACGGCAAAGATTGAGGTTAGTTTTTGTGCAGCCTCGTCTCCGCCTGCTGCCGATAAGAATCGGAACCCCATGCTCATGGCCAAAGATCATCCGGTGTGGAGCGGTTTTTCAACGGGACTCTCTCGCTCGCTCACTCTTCGGCAACGGTTGAATGGTCGTACGAATCCCGGGGGGACATGAATTAGACCCGGCCCACAGACCCACCCGTGTGGACCAGTTTTCGTCAGGCCGAACGGGAGAGGAAAATAACTCATTAAGATATTTTCTTACGGAACACAAACTCCGACTACGGATGGGAATGGCCAACACAGAACTTACATGGCCGCTTACTTGCTGATACATTCATGTGTGTGTGTGAGTAGAGTATATGACCATTGGACCAGGGGTTGTGTAAAAGAATAGAACGAAGACGAAGTTTTTAGCAACAGCAAACTCGAAGCAACAAAGTTCTTTGCTGAACAATGTTTGCGAAGCGGATGGCCATCGGTACAATTTGAATCATCTTTGGGTGGTTGTAATATTATTAGGGAGGTGCGTTAAGATCCCTTGAAGATATAGGGGTCTAAATACAAAATCTATTAATGATTTGAAATCGCTAGGAAGTAAATTCATAAGAATGTGTAAATTTGTTGGTTTGTTTGTACTGCAACAATTATTACTAATCACGTTAGCCCAAAAGTATGCGCAATACAATCCTTGATACAACCTCCTACGAAAAAATCAAATGATTCTTGAAAATGTTTACTTCATTTTGACAATTTTCTAAGTTAAATTAAAATTTCTCCATTTAAAAAAAACTATAAAAATACATATGGGAAATATGTTTTTTCAGTAATTGTAATGCTTTAAATTTTTTTTTCAAAAATACAGCTAGCTTAGAATGACCTTTTCAAAGGAACTAAATTTTTGAACGTTGTTTTTACAATGTTTTTGGCTCCATGTCATGCAGTTATTCAGTAGTTCCTATTTTTTAGACTTCATAATCTACTAATCTACTAAATCATTACTGAGGTATGGGATAGCGAATCGATGCCTTGTGATTGGAATCTCGGCATCATCTACCCCGTATACAAGAAGGGAGATAGGCTAGAGTGCAGCAACTACAGGGGTATTACGGTGTTGAATACCATCTACAAGATTCTCTCCCTAGTTATACAAGATAGACTTGTCCCATTCGTTGAAGAGATAGTTGGAAACTATCAAAGAGGATTCCGAAACGGAAAATCAACCACTGACCAGATATTCACCATGCGGCAAATCTTGGAGAAGATGGCCGAGCAGCAGCTATTCTCCTACCATCTCTTCATTGATTTTAAAGCCGCATACGATAGCATAGCCAGGGTAAAACTATACGACGCAATGAGCTCATTTGGAATCCCGGCCAAGCTTACCAGGCTTGTACGTATGACAATGACCAACATCACATGCCAGGTGAAGGTGGATGGAAAACTCTCATGACCCTTTGCTACCACCAAGGGTCTGCGCCAGGGAGACGGGCTAGCTTGCCTCCTATTCAATCTGGCGCTAGAGAGGGCCATCCGAGACTCGGAGGTGGAAACTTCGGGGATCATCTTCTCCATAAGTCACTCCAGATCTTGGCATACGCTGATGACATAGACATCATTGGTTTGAGGCTCTCCTATGTAGCAGAAGCTTACCAAAGGATCGAGCATGCGGCACTGAACCTCGGGTTGGAGATCAACGAGGCAAAAACCAAAATGATGGTGGCACCACCAGCGGCCCTGCTAACAAACACTGATTTACGCAGGGGTGATGTACAGATAGGTGATCGCACCTTACAAGTCGTCCAAAACTTCACCTATCTACGGTCAAAAGTCAGCACCGACAACAACATAGACGTTGAGTTGCGCGCAAGGGTGCTGGCTGCCAACCGGTCATACTACAGTCTGAGGAAACTTCTCCACTCAAAATACCTGTAGCGACAGACGAAGCTGGGACTGTACAATACCTTTATAGTCCCAGAACTCACATACGACATGGACTCTGTCCAAAACTAACGAAACCCTCTTAGCCGCGTTCGAGAGGAAGATGCTCAGAAGGATTTTTGGCCCCGTATTTGTGGAAGGACAATGGAGGAGCCACTACAATGACGAGCTCTATGAGCTGTACGGTGAAGTCATCATCGTGCAGCGAATTAGGCTCGCCAGGCTCCGGTGGGCTGGTCATGTCATGAGAATGGCACCGGACGACCCAGCCCGTAAAGTCCTTTTAGGCCGTCCACATGGACAGAGGAGGCGTGGTAGGCCCAAAGTGAGATGGAGTGATGGCGTTGATGCGTCCGCTAGAACGGCCGGGATACTCGATTGGCAGACGACGGCGCTAGACCGTGAGCGGTATCGAGGATTGTTGCAGCAGGCTAAGACCGCGAAGCGGTTGTAGCGCCTGATAAGTAAGTAAGTAAGTAAGTAATCTACTAATTATTTATTTTAATGTTTAATGTTTGAAATACTAGCTAATTTGGCCCGGTTACAGAGCTTCACAACATTACTCCGGAATGTATGCAAACGGCAGGTTGAATGCAAAGAGGCCCCAAAGTTGATCAATGTCAGAATTTTGTAGTGGTGGTTACTTTTGTCAACATTTGGCCAAGTATTCCATTGGAGCAACTCATGTTGACATATGCTTGACCAGTTCTAGTGGACTGAATAAAATCTAGCCTTCTCTTTCAACATTTAATCAAACTATCTGTTAAATTTTTGTCCAAACTATGCTTAAATGAGCCGGCTCTTCTGGAAATCGTCTGACCCATCATGCTTTGGACCTAATATGTAGTTCTGGATTTCTTTCTTAATTTTCCTGTATCTGTATAATAGGTTTTGGGTATTGGTGTTGATACCTATCCCATTTTGTATTTAACTAACCTGGCTCAGTTTGCAGTTGGCGCCGCTAAGACTTTGCTATCAATACCAGCTATGGACCGATCAAAGCTCCCGAACCGAGCACGAACATCTGTTCTTGTTTAGAAGATACCGCAAGATAAGGTCTAATATAAGCAATAATTTAGTGTCTCGCTGCTTAGTGTAAGACGATAAAGAAACGTATAAACATATAAAACGGTTGGATAATAAGTGAGTAAGCTATTGTAAAAATAAGATGATATACTTTTCAAGAAAATATTACAAAACAAGACAATATAAAGTATACAATCTAGAGGACATTGCTGGCTTTCTTGACTTGATTCTACCCGTAGCTGTATAGTTGATACTTCTTCTGATACTTCTGATAAATCGAAACATTTGCTAGTAATCTCTACTGTAATTTAGCCTAAAAGTATGCAATTTGCACTACTATCACGTGCAGAATCGAACAGCATGTACGACAAATAAAGTATACAATAGTTACACACAAATAATTTGATTTTATTCATTCCCTCAATAGTTTCTGAAGCATTTCCCATACCAGCAACACTTCAACATTATTCGTACCCACAATAAGTATACTTAATCATCTAATCTAACCGATAATCGGACAGCCATTTTCTTCGAGTGCAATAAAACTCTTGATTTTTGCACAACGGCAAACACTTCAATAAATTAAATTTGTAACCATACGGGCATTGCGAATGAGCCTCGATTCCAACAGCCTTAATTCAAAATGGTTTTCCATGCGCTTTTTAAAAAAATACACTAACCCTGAAAGGTTTCCGAAATCGAAAGGTCGGCGCCATACGTGGCGAACGGACGGCAATGGCGCGTGTGTGGTGTGGCTGTTTGGCCGTTCCTTATCGTGATGGGTTTCGTCGTGACCGTGTCGAAACGACACCAGCAGTGAGATGGGATACGAATACGGACGGGTTGATCGGAATCGTGCCGGTCCGTCCAGCTGTACGGTGCTGGTCGAACTGGGGAAAAAAGGGTTTCCCTAAAACCCCGGGTACACGGAAAACTGTCCACAACCCATATCAATACGGGGTAAAAATTTAATCGACCCTCGAGCCAGCCAGCTCTCTGACCTTTTGTCTATCCGGAAATGTTGTGTTATCGGACGCGTACAAGGATCGGTGGAACGTCACGACATGTGGCTAAAAATACGATATTTGAACTGGTGGTAAGATGAGAGTGTGTGTGGTGAAATGAATTTTCCCTTTCGTTTCGTAGTGAAATAAATTGACCCAACGAAGACCGTGTTGGGCCGTGATGATATGACAGTTTTGGGATGGTAAAAAGACTCGGCATTGAATAAAATTTGCTCCAGTCCTAAATGATGTATTTTTTTTGCTATAAAAGTTAAAAAAAGTTTATAGTGCTTCATGCTAAACCTTTATTTTAAACATAAATAGCAATACATTGGATGTAAAAGTCCATCGTTTTATAGAAAAAAGCAGCGAAAAGAAGCAAGTGTCATTATCTACCGCTCACTACTGTGAATGAAATCTATTCTTCAGCCTCCAAAATGCGGTACGATGTGCTGATGTCCTTTCCATCTTTTCAAAACCCACCCACCGGTCTCCCAATTCGTGCCATAATTCCTTTCACACCCACACGGCCGGGAATTGGCAAAAACGGGCAGGAAAATGTCGCCGCGTCTGGCCAGATTCGCAAAAGGGGCTAGATTGTGTGCACAATCGGATCGGTCGGGCCTCCAGGACTACCAGGGAACCAACCGAAAATCGCCACCCATTAGCCGTCGTGCTGGATGGCGCGCATGGACAAACAATGGCGCGCTTTTGGGCGTCGTTTCGAGTGTAAATGCAAAAAGGGGTTAAATAAGGACGTAATGTTTTGATTTATGCTTTCACGGCTTGCTCGGTAGGACGTGCGTTGTCTGGCACTGGTACAGTATTATGTGCATTATGGGTGTGTGTGTGTGTGTATTTATGTGTCTGAAGGGGTTGAGCGCGATTTGATGATGGCCGAGAGCTGGTGGCACGACAATTGAACGACGTAATTAAGAAACATTTATAGAAACGTGCTAGCACAGCCTTTATTAAACTCTTTTAGTATTACTTGACGCTGTTTCTATTCAAAATTAAAGTATTTTAATAAATGCTCCCTCAAACAATTTTCCCAACCCCACTTTGCTGAGAAGAATTAACAACTGACTGACTCATGCACCTTCACATGCCAGCGCAAATCGTTGCGAATTTTAATTACTCTCTGGACTGTCCAGGAAACAACTCCCGGGGCTCCCCGTATGGCCCAACCCATCCCGAAACCTACCGGAACAGGAACACCAAGCACGGAAAACCTCCAATGGCGCTTTTCCATCGGGCCCAGACCAGTGCGGTTATGGGATGCGCCCATTCGAAAATGTCGATTTCCACACAATTTCCAGCCGTGGTTTTGGGTTGGTGCGGTTCGTCCTTTAATTGCTGTGGCCCACCCCACGCCCCGACACGCGCAACGCAACGGTGCAACGGTTTGCTGCACTGCACTGGATTGCATGTGCGGCGACACGGCAAACCTGGCCGGATGCGGGAGGAAATTAAAAATTACATGTGCCGGGCTGACGATTCAATTTTCCCCGACCGTAATGAAAGCTACCGCCCAGCCCGGGGCATACAATTTCGATTATCGACGAATCGGCCGGTCCAAGTGAGCAAGGAGTGTTGGTAGGCACACGGCGCAAGCGGACACATTTTGTCGCAGTGGTACGGATTTCGGAGAAATGTTCGAACGAAACATTCGAAATTGCATGCATGTTACACATTTACCTACCCCCGGTGCAATTTGTGCCACATGCAACCGCGATGGCGAAGGTCATGCCGACAAACATGTTCCGCACTTGTTCGATCAGAACCGATGTTCTGATTTCCTGGGACGTGGTACATGTTTCAGTAAGGTAAGTAGCTTTTATTTAGCTCTTTCCTAGAATCGGTATTTTCATTATTTGATTTACGCGAACTGCTTTTTTGTGTAATGAGAATTACATTGGGGCTAAAAATTGAGTTGCAAGAAAATTACACACAATACCAGTAACAGTACAAGCTTGTTTTTTTTTTGCTTGATTTATAATAAAACTCGTTTCACTCCTTTGTCTACTTTTTCAATATTATTAGGTATATCCATAAGTACTTGTGGTGTATTCGGATTCTGCTGTTTTCCAAATTATTCAAAGATCCCTGTTTATTGTGACAGTACCTCACGATTCCGGTAGAGGGCTCTAGGGAAGAAAAGGGGGGACATGATCGTAGCTATTTCTGATACTTCTGACAGTTCTCAAGGTATGTGTGACATTTCCGATAGAAGTTGTGTGTCTGTCTCTTGACACGAAAAACTAGGCCTTAAAATACTGCCAATGATCGAAATTCAACTCTAAATTAGTTACAATAAACAAACCCATTTATAAAGTTGAGACAAAATCATCACTCTCAAGCATTCTATTGAGAAACTATTGGAACTATGTATGGATATTTTCTCTATTACCAAAAGATCCCTATTAAATGAACAATACACTGGCCAAGAGTCCGTCATATACCGAAACTAAGTAATTACTGGTGATCTGCTTACTTATTTATCAGGCGCTGTAACTGCTTCCCGATCTTGGCCTGCTTACAATGTCATCACATCATCTCAATTTGAAACTACTGCTCATCATCTCTCCATGTGGACGACCTAAAATTACTTTACGAGCTAAGTCGATCGATGCCATTCTCGTGACATGGCCAGTCCACCGGAGCCGGACGATTTTAATTCGTTATATTGTGGTAAAGTCACTGCACAGCTCGTCGAACTCGTCATTGCAGCGACTCCTCCATTGTCCTTATACACATTTAAAGGTCCTTCTGAGCAACATCCCCTTGAAGTATTAGGCAACTTCAAAGATGCAATCTCTCACTTTACCTTAGCGTAAAGTAGTATTCTTCAGCAGGGCTGCTGTCACCATCATCTTAGTCTATCCTCGACAATCTCTAAGCCGAGGTTTAGTAGAACTAAGGCGACCATCAAAGCAGTATGCTAAGATCCGAATTGTCTTATAGAATATGGTCTCAGAAGTTTCCACCTCAAAGTCTCTGAGAGATCTCTCTAGTGCCATTTAGAAGCAAATACTGGGATCTCTATACACTGTCACCTGACATGTGATGTTGGTCATAGTCATTCGAACAAACCTGGTAACCTTGGCCAAGATTCCAAATGAGCTAATTGCGTTATGGCTATGCTATTAATTTAAAGATGCTGTTGTATGTAGAATTTAAGAGATGTTGCGTCTCTTGGACCTCTCTCGTCTCTTATTTAGATATGGTAGGAGAATAGCTGCTGCTCGGCCATCTTCTCCAAGATTTGCCGCATGGTGAAGATCTAGCCAGTGGTTGGTTTTCCGTTTCGGAATCCTCTCTGAGGGTTTCAAACTACCTCTTCGGCGAGTAGGACAAGTCGGGTGAGTTATACTCTTAAAAAATTAAATCATTAAGTGATCTACATAAAGACTGCTATGACATTAACGCAGAGCAAGTTGGAAAGAGACCTTGCACGCTCTGTTGCTTTGCTCATACTTCTTCTTCTTCTTCTTTGGCACTACAACATCGTGAGGTCTTGGCCTGCTATTGCTAGCTCTCTGTGACTTTGTTTTTACCCGTAGCTGGATAGTGAGTCCTGCGCACCGGGTTTCGGTCCGCCGGGATTCGAACCTCGGTACTGCCCTGTGAAGACCGGAGCCGCTATCGTATACACCACCTGGCCGCCCATACTTGCTCATATTTACCAAATATTAATGCCTTTTGATGTCCGCCTATTTCAAATTTTAGAGCCTCAATTATGGGATATGAGTTTCAATCCCTTCGAGCAATTTTATAATGCCTTTTCGAAGTAGATTTTCAAGAAAGATTTAGGCTAATGGTATTCCTTGTACATATGTTAAAAAAATAACAAATAACACATTAAGTTCGGTTAGAAAAACCCCACAATACTTTATCAACAAAATTAAAAACAATCAAATCCTATTTTCCCTTAATAACGATCCTCACAGATGCATCCATTTCAAACTAACTCCCCACACATCGCGGTTCTCCCATTCCCCCTTCCCCACCACCTCTCCCCACATTTCCTGGTGTGGCTTTGATCCGGGTGGAAAAGACACAAAAACAATACCGAACGGCGACGTCCTCTAAAACTTATGATGAATGGTCATTGTTTTCCACCGAGTGCCATTGTTAGCGTAGTTTTGAATAGGCGGTTTTCCGCTTTTTTTGCTGCTGCTCCCAGTCCAACTTCTATATCCTCCACACATGTCAATCTTACCAAAACCCAGCCAAACCCAGCCGCTCGCTTTCCAACCTTCCGGTGACCCCATCTACACTACCTGTACACTTTGGTTGGCTAAGCCCGCTAGTAGGCACTTTCCCTATTGGCTAATGAATGTTTTCCCGATGCTCAAGGATGCTCTTGTTTTATGCTTCACGGGCCCATGCACATTTGGACTCCCGTGCGTGCGACCGTGTGTGTGTGTGTGTGTGTGAGTGTGTGATTGTTGTGCACGTAGGCTGACTCTTTTGTTGGACCCTTCTACATGACTGTGCCCGCACGGGAAGGAAAGTTATTGGTTCACCTCAACAGAATGTGCCAATGCGCGATGGCGGTGCCGATGCAAGGAGCAGAATTCTTTTAAGCGCACCCATTCAAATAGGTGCCCTGCCGTGCATCGGTCCCGGCCACACCTCGGACCCTCGCACCCGGAGACTTTAATTAGCAATGATGAACGTTGGTGGGGATGATAAAAGCAACTGCGCGTGTGGGGGTAGCGACCGTGGGTCACATGTGTATATGGCACTTTTTTATTCATTTCGCGGGTTTCGCATTTTGCGGTTCCATTCTGCCTCGCTCCGTCGACTTGCTTCATAATAAATGAGTTTTTTCTTCTTTATTTTGCAAAGATGAAAAACATAACCCTATGCAACAAATGGGCAAACGACAGGAAGAGCTTCTGTCGATCTTTTCATACCGAGAGAGCCTTCTTTTGGTGGGCTTCGGCGGCACCGGCACCGGGTTTTATGCCGCTTTTTTTTTTGGGCGTGCAAGGCTATAAACACTAATTCATTAGGTGAAAGCCTTCACAGAAGCGCCCACCGTGAGCTCATCTCATCTACACGCGACTAAAGCTCACCTGTGGATATGGAGCTTCCTCCGTGTGCCGTTGCACTCGATGCGTGTACCGTATCCTGGCTGACGTATTGTCTCCGGCTAATGGAGTCTTTATCACCAGCGGCTGTATGTGTTTGTCCCCTAAACGAAGCCTGCCTCTTTTCATCTCTTCACGATTGGAAGAGGTTACAAAGGAAGCTTCAGCACTCGGGAGTTGGAGACACAAAACCGTATCTCCTCACCGACACAAACCGTACCGAAGGTCACGGAAATTGGAGAGTGGGAATGCTTGGGCCACCGATTCGCACATACGCTGACGAGGTGAAGATTTAATGCAAATTGAGAAACATGTACATACGATCGGTCGCTTTCAGCCACAGAATTATCCACCTCGTGCGGCACCATCCCTGGGCCAAACGCTCAGTCACCATCTGGTTCCAATTAATTAAGAACCACTGTTGAACATGTTTACAGCAATTTGTGCTGGATAACGTCTTGCCAGCGCGAAATCGAACAATCGTCGTTGTCGTGTAACGAGACGTCCAGCACGGGGGGTTTTCTTGGTTGGTATGTTTTCGGGGTGGCTGGAGTTTTCCCGATCCCGAAGGATGCTGCTAAAACGATGCGGTTTTCGGTTCACACTGAGACACTGGATTTGGCGTGAAACCTTTTAAACTTGTGCTGGCTCTTATATACTTTCGGCACTAGTTACTTTATGCGCGTTGAGAAGATTTTTTTAATGGAGAATTTATCCCATCGTTTCTTTTAAAAGAAGTAAGTAAAATAGAAGTTTCTCCAATCATTGTTATTAAACGTTTACTGAAGTTTTAGACTTTATTTCTAGTACGTAATAATCTTACAGCTGTAACAACTAAGTAAACAAATAGGCAAAGACATTCTTTCAAGTTCTCTAAACAACTACGGAAATGAAGATTTTTGACAGATTACACATGAGAGCTGTCAAAATTCTTCCTTGAGTTGTTAACAGGAATTTTGCTTACATGAATTCTTTGCCATGGATATAGCTGGATAAACTAGTATCTAATAAGAAAAATGAACAGACTACCTTGCTTTAAGAGATGTAATTACTAAGAAATGAACTAGTCTTTATAAACCCTTCTGAGTATAACTGTTGAGCAACGAACCCTTACATATAGACACATCCTGATCTTTGCTTCCGAGCAACATGAACCAAAAGCACGGCCTGTTTGCTTATTTTGACTTCCGTAAGCTCTTTTGTCACTTTAAGTAATATCCTCTTAGCTTGGCATGCTTTATTACATTATTTATCTATTTTTTACATTCCAAGTTATCCTCCTAAAAAAGGTTTAAAACGAGTAATACTCCTTTCTTTGGCTCATTCAAAGAATCAGACATTTTGCTTTACGTGCAATTCCAAATTGAAGGATTCCACATTACAGGTTACAAGATTCCCGATGCACCACAGTGACCACCTCACCCTCACTTCCTCCAAACTCCCCCTAGCCCCCACCCGTTGGTGAATGGAAAATGCAATAAACTGCACAAAGTATGCACAAATCTGTCCAACCCGCGACTTATGATATGCACTCGATCGAATAGGAACTCAACTCGAGCTCGAGTACTCCACTACTCGTCTGCATGCTCGGTGCTCTATTATAATAACAAATTCCTACCGAACGGTTCCTGCCCTTGCTTACCCCGACGCAAAACACTCCACCAGCGACTCGAAACTACACCAAATGAAGGTATACAAATTTACAAATAAAACATATTATTAACGTCGAATACATGCCAGGCCCGCGGTACACTCGGCATCTAGTTACCAGGCGGCTCGGATCAGATCGGAATGGGATTGGATTGGTTTGGAAGCGCGAGACTTGGCCCGGGCGGAAAGCTATCCGTATACCGCGGACGCTCGCATCGCTGTCCTTTCGACCGGAATGTAAAACCTTTCCCTCTAGACGACACACTACACATAGATAGTGGGATCCAGAGAAAGAGAGAGAGAGCGAGAGAGGGAATGTACCGCGCGTGACCAGGACACACCGGTGTGGAAAAGGAAACTCCGTCGACGAACTTATCATCATCATTGTTGTCGCCATCACTTGGAGCGGGAGGCTCTTTTCAATTGAACACGAGGACACGAATGGTAGGAATGGCATGCCGCTGCAGGAAAACGCGCTGACGACATCTCATAGTCATCATCTTTTTCCGAACTTTTCCTCACCATTGTGTGCGCACATCCAGTATGCACATACACACATACATACAGCATTTCCGTCCGGAGAATGTCTCGCTGGACGACGACGACGACGACGACGACGACAACGAGGACGACCCAGCATCTTCACGCTAGCTTGGAACTTGTTCCGTGCGATTCGTTCCTAGCCACGGGATCTGATCCTCGTCGTTGTCGTGCGCCGGCCTGTCCTTTACTGGCAATAGTTATTGTTGTTACCCACTGTTGCTGACTCGCGCTACACCGTCCGAGCTTTCCAAATCCAAATCAGTTTCCGTGCCCGTGCCCAAACGAGGTGATTCGGTGTGCGGATTCCACCGGTTGCAACGACTGCTGAATTTGTGCGAGAAAAATGAACCAAAAATAACAACATAAACGCCATCGCGAGGGGCGTTAGCGTTTGGCTCACCTGTCTTGCGACCGGGACCGGGAAATCTTGCAAGATCTCCGCAACCGCACCAACAATGTACGGTTCCGGCCCGACCGGGTGGAAAAGGAGACTTTTCGAGCATCCAGTCGATATCCAGTGGTTGAATGCATCCTCGGGATCCTTTCGCAGGAACTCAGCCGTTATTTAGTAGCCTCATTGTGCAACCGCCAGAGTCTAGGCTATTGCACGGAGTCGTCCCGTACTCGTCAGCATTGTCGTTGAATAATGGCGGATGGGGTGTGTTTTTTTTTTCTTTGTCCTTCTTTCAATATCCTGGTTTTAGGTTGTCGTTTCAGTGCACATTCAGTGGAGTTTTTTTTTTCGTATGTCCTGGCTCATCAATTTATTCCGATCCATATCTGTTTGCTTTATTTAGACGTAATTTTATGTTCGTTGTTGGCTACAACAGCACTTGCTTCATTGCATCTTGCAGTTCCAGGCAATCTTCCAGGCTGGAGAAACGAATCCAATTAGTGTGTCCAATCGGTTTTCAATGGCTAATTGGGAACGGACTAGATTGGTGCTATTATTAATTTACTCACTCGAGTTTGTACTAACGATAGTCCATAACAAAATTGTTTTGTGGAATTTGTAGACCACGTGGGTTGGTTCTCCAATAGTTCCTACTTTTCTTTGGCACTAGAATCTCGAGAGGCTTGCCATATCTAGCTTCCTTGATTTACTGGATTGTCCTGCCGCGTGAAGCCCGCCACTACCAACGAAGTTCGGTCGAAATTTAGGCTATTCTAGGTCATAAATTAAGGATTTATGTTTAGCAATGTGTGCTGATGTCCCATTTGCAGATTAGCTGCAATAAACTGTACTACGAGATGACGTGCTGATGTAAATAGGAGCATGTGGCTCTCTTACCTGAGCACTATCGGTTTAGATATGGTTTAGGTGTTTCCAGGTTGAGTTCCCAGTGATGAAGACTGTCACTGTAATGTCTTAGGCCTTAAATTCTTAAATGTTTGGAAATGTTTAGTCAAACAATCAGTAGTTGAACTGGAACATGTAAACACATCCATAACCGGTTGACAACTGACTTCTTCTTCTTCTTTCCTGGCCTGCTCCTACGGAGCACATCTTGTAGACAGGGCCTGGCGTTCAATTCGTTTCCAGGAAACTCGGTCCATGGCTGCATTCCTCCCCCGGCTGCATCCGATATCCCTCAGGTCAGACTCCACTTGATCCAGCCAACGAGCTCGCTGTGCTCCTCTGCGTCTCGTGCCGAACGGGTCGCTGACGAGCACCTTCCTGGCAAGGCATGAGTCCGGCATCCTCATCACGTGCTCCAACCAGCGTATCCTTCCGGCTTTGACAACCATCAGGATCTCTACATCGTCAAACAGCTCAGCTAGCTCGTGGTTCATTCTCCTTCTCCACACGCCCTGCTCGCACACACCGCCAAAGATAGTCCGTAGCACCCGCCGTTCGAAAATGGCGAGAGCATTGGCGTCCTCTGCCAGCATAGTCCAGGACTCGTGTCCGTAGAGGACTACCGGCCGTATCAGTGTGCGATATATGGCGCATTTCGTGCGTTGTTGGAGTCTTCTGGATCTCAGGAGTTTGTGGAGTTCGTAGTAGGCACGATTCCCCTGAACAATGCGCCTTCGGATTTCGCTGCTTACGTTGTTGTCCGAAGTTACGATCGTGCCAAGGTAGCAAAACTCCTCTACTACCTCGAGATCGTCGCCGTCAACTAATACTCTGCTTCCGAGTCGTGCTCTATCACGGTCAGAGCCTCCGGCAAGCAGGAATTTTGTCTTCGTCGCATTGATCCTCATACCATTTAAATAGTTGTTTCGCTAATTCCGCCACGAATTTGCAGCCTTTTTGTCAGAATTTTGCAGCCTTTTTGTCAGAATAAATGTGCTACAACTTTAAGCAATAACAACATAAGACTTTATATCAGCTGACATGAGCTGATCTTGCCAAAGAAGTTAAAAAAATAACCAAAAAAAAGATAAAAGGACATTGAATGTTTAGTTTAAGCGAGAATAAAAACTAATGCTGTTGGCACTGGCTAGTTTTGCCTGTCTGTATATAGGGAGAGTAAGCAGCATTTACACGGTTAAACTTCAAAACGCATTCAAAAAAACTAGGTGTCATCAGATATCAGTGTCGATTCCTAGTAAGGGTTATTCCTAGTAAGGCTTTTGAATGCTAAGATTGAAATCTGTTTCAACAAATCATATACAAATATTTGGTGTTTGCTTAGCAAGACTTCTACGCCTGTTTCTACACATCATTTCCAAACTGGTAACTTTCAGTACCTCTTTCAATCGATCTCAAAAACTCCAAATCTTTTCCCCTTTAAGGTCATTCGAGTAATCGGAACACGTGTGCTTATACCAAAAACTTCGCCCCATATATCATCCACTTTCCACACGACTGTCATCGCGCGCTGGACAATTCCTTGTAAAAAGACCACAAAGTACAGACACATCCATTAACCCTTGGCCCTCCCTTGGCAAATTTCCACCTCTCGATGCAAGAAAAAGAAAACCTGAACTTAATCCTTCTTTCTTGCCGAACGCGCTAATAAACTTCTTAAGAAACGTGTTTCGCCTGTCATAACCCTGTCCGCGACGACAAAACTGGACATTGTAGATCCGGTTTATCAGTTTTTCTGTCCCTATTTACGTGCCCGATGCTTACAGACAGAAGTTTTTCCTGTCGCAATCACGGTGGTCTTTGGTGCACCTTTGGCCCGTGGCATGTTACGCTTGCTTTTTTACGACAGACGACACCACCGGCAAGCGGGAACGAAGTTAGTTGCAAGAAGTTTGAAAGTTTTCCCTGCTGCACATACATTGTGGTAATGTTACAAACGCTCTCTTTTCACTGCATGTGAGACCATGTGTGTGCCTGCTTGTACGAACAATGAACGGCCGTTCGCGGATGGGGCCAAACTCTTCGCGCAAACTTTCGCCCATCGACCATCAAAAGTTGATACCGAGCTCGGTTCACTTCCTTCCTTTCGGGACGTTCGGTTATCCGTTAAAAGAGGCTAAAAACTTAACAGGAACCCATCCGGTGGTATGAACTTTTGCTGATGAAGTGTTCCTCGGCTTTTCCTTCGGTGTTGCACACATATCGAGCCCGGAATAGAATAAACATCACACAGCCGGTGTGGTGGGATGAATCTTCAAAAATTACTTCCCATCACTTGGCTCAAACCTATTCATGTTGGTGGTCAAAAATGCTTCTTTCTTAGTGAGAAAATAGCGCACAATGAAGATACTTCCAATGAAAACCGATTTCAATAAACGTTCTCACTAAAAACGCCACCAGAACACACCCCAGCAGCGAACATGTAACAGTTACATTGTACCAAGAATCGATGGCCACCAACGAACTGCCTGATGTGACTTCTTCGATGCACGCAAGTCCGGGCACGTCCAGATACACGGTTCCCGCTCTACCGGATACGAACGTTTCGCTTGTCGACCAGTGCCGCCGATCCTTTCACCCACCCAGCACCGACTCCGGTTCCGGTGCTGTGGAGCGTTCGTTGTATTAGAAAGTTAAGCAAAAAGTAGCACACTAAAACTATATATTTTCACAAAACTGCTACCGACCGACCGACGGGACTTTACCCTTTCCAACCATCGGGTTTGTGGTCCATGGTCCATCGTAACTCTTCTTTCTTCAGCCGCAACTCCATTCGCATCCCACCCAGGCACACGAAGGAGAAACTTCTAGCGCCAAGCGCCGTCGACTGGAAACCTTGTCCGCTGGGTGCGGTTTCCGACGAAACCAAGATGAAAAGTTTTGCCTTCGGTGACTCCGGTGTTACCTCTGCCCGCTGCTAGCCAAACCGTCCGCCCTTGCTCAAGGTAGCAACCGTACCAACAAACCACCCCAAATGGACTCGACGCCGATGGTTTTCGGTCCGATTCGGTTGGATGGGTGCTTCTCAGTGCTGCGAATGGTATGCCCGGATGGCCATTCTTGCTCGGACGGTCCTTTCTTCTTATTTCTTGCTGTTTGGAGAGTTGGAAGAGGTTTTCTGTACGAGGTTAGAGCAAAATTAGTGAGTTTTGCTGCTGGACCAGGTTCGGGAGCAAAGGGAGCTTGGAGCGCCCTGGAGAGACTGGGTTTTCAATATTTTATGAAGTAAATTTTGGACCCGAAAATTCGTTAGATCTTCGCAGCGGCAAACGGATTGGTCGGGGTGGATTTGATTGCGGCCAGCATGTTTGAGGGCGTCAAGTGATGGCGTTTAATGTACTGGCGATGAAAAATGATGCGTGCAAATATGTGGTGTAGAGGTATCGTAGTAGACACAGAAGTGGCTATGTATAATAAATACATGAGAAAAAAAGACATTCTATTTGAGGAAAAACCGTAGCTATTTTAATCTATTAAGAGAAAACGTTTATTTTAAAAAAATTGAAAGGTTCTAAGTACATTCTACTAAATAAAATAAAGTTTAAATTTATAGACACCGATTATTAAATTTCGAGCATTGCAGTAAGATATGCAATCGTACTGTTACGCCTGAGGATATGCAATATCATATATCTCTTGCTTCCTTTTTGACAGTGCAAAGAATAAGAATTGCATACCAACAGGCGCTCTACACAATTAAACACGCAACAATCATCAGTTTTTCAATGCAATAAATCACAAATTAACCAAAAAAATGGTAATAACACTCATTTCTTTGTTTGATTAGCAGCAATGTGCATATTAAAATCGTCCAAACGTTTTTCAACCCTTCGAAAGGGAAACTTATTAAGCTAGATTTCCCTTTTTGGGCACGGCTCAACTGTTCCGTCCGTGTTAATTGGTCTCGCCTTTGGCAATTTCAATCAAACTCAAATTCAATTTCAAGCCCACACACCAAGCTACCATTCTCGCGTTACACACCGACACCGCGCAATCCATACACTCCTCCCGTGCTATCGACACACCAGCGGCATACGTGTGCACTAAAGCGCATGTACAGAACGGTTTTCCGCCTCCCTTGCGAACGGGCGGCGACGACATTTTGTACCGTTGGACAGCGAACGGTTTAAAACTGCCCGCTACCGGAAGCGTTCCACGGGATAGAAATAAAATGAGAGCTTCAAATCGGTCAGGAAAATGTTGGGCCCGCAGCAAAGCATAACATACAGGCCGTACGGAACCTGTGAACCTAGCGACCCGGGAAAGGGTTGCCGTGCCCGCACACACATACACGCTGACCGGCAAATGGACCGAACAGGGGGTTTAATTAAACCCTTCGACCCCTTTCGCGTGTGCTTGTTATGGGTACGGTACGGTATGTTTGTGTGTGTCGGAAGTGTGCTTCGTCATACCTCTTCCGCATCACCATTACATTACTTTTTTTTTTGCTTCCCAACACACACACACACACACACACACTCAGAGGCCAAAAAAACGTACGAGCGTGCCTAAGAGCCGTTTTCCTGTACAGCCGGTGAAGAACCCTCCCTGCTCGAGTCCGGCATCCGGACATCCCGGTGACCATGAGCCCGGGCCAGTTGTTGGGTTGTCGCGTATAAATAATAGATTAAAACTTCCCAACGACAATATTTGAGACAGTTTGGGATGACCCTTTGCCGGGAGCTAATTTGCATATTTTCACCATCATCGGACGCGATTGGTCGAAACTGTTGTACTAGGACTTTCGGTAACGTTCGGAACGAGGGGTTGATCGGACCGCAGGTAGATTTGACCACCGCGACAGGACCTCCGGCAGTAGTTATATGTGAGCCGAGCTGTGTTTTTTTTTTTCTTTCGCCGCTTCCGGGGCAACCGGATGAATGGGACGAGATTCAATTTGTAGACAGATTTTTAATGGACCGGCTGATTTATGGCGCAATGGCCTTTGGGTGGACGGTGGTCCCGAAGGTCGAAACACGGCAGTGCTCGTGTGATTGCCGTAATGGGAGAGGAGAGTTTTAGGTATACAAAACTATATGAACTATAATTTTAGACATTACTATTAACCATTCGACTGTGTCGATTCGGCGAAGGTTCTTATTTCGCTCAAGAAATGTAAAAAAAGGCCTCAAGAAGCAAGAAACTATTCCACAGTGAACACAATACAAGCTTCTTTTCTGGTTGGCGTACAGTGAGTCAAAAAAGAATTCGTCTTGCAACATATCTACCTCATTTAGAGTGCTTTAGAGATGCAAAAATAATGCTAACGATTAGTCTTGCAACTACATGCTTTGTAATTCAAATTAAGTTAAGAAACAAACAGGACTTTGAAGTATATTAACATGTTATTATGCATTATTTGTAAGAAAACAATATGGCCAATATTCCCAACGAATCTGTTGCTCCAATTAGTCTTGTTTAAGTCATGATTACCAAGATAGTCGTAAAAGATGATGAAAATTCGTCCCAGAGATCTTGACAGCTCCATAGCTTAACCAAATTCAAATACACAACTAGATGAATAATGTTGGCACTCACTGTAGGCATTTCGTCAGCTTCTCTAAAGCTCCTACTGGAGCACTGCGGGAACAAAGCGATAGAGATAGTGAGGGCCTGTTTTTAATACCTCCATTATTGGCTCATTCTTTTCATCCGAACAAACGAATGAATGTATGAATGAGGAGAAAGCATTTTCAATATAGTTTCACCCGCATTGTCCTGTTTATAGTGAACGTAGCAGTGTTTCTGTGAGGAAGCAGCAGAGAAAAATGCATATCTCTCTCACCTGTACGTCATGTACCAGAAATACCTGGTGAGAAGGAACAGTGAGTACAGTATGATTCCTATAACGAGAAGAATTATATGTTCTTTTTTCTTTAGTTTAGAAATTGGTGCTTAAATGAGTACTCTATAGTAAAAGATTAATCAACTATAAATGCACACAGCCTGAACAATGTGTGGAACCATTTTTAATCTCATGCTCACTGCACACAGGAACATCGGGTAAGATTTAAAACAACTCCACCACACAACAGGACGCGTACAGGAAATTCTTTTCCACAATTCTTTCCCGCGTCTTCTGTCTGTCCGTGTACCGAACAAAAGCATATTCATATATTACAAACCCTTACCACAGCTCTTAAACTCTTTCCATTTCGCTCATGTGCAGAGACAGCGAATCGGACAGAAGACTTGGTTCGGTGCTGTACATTGGCTTCACACAGGGGGGGGGGATCATAAAGGACTCCCCTAACATTCACACAAAACATGCTCACACACGCACTAAGCATGAGCAAGAATGCACCGCAGACTGCTAAGGTCCTCCTAAGAACTAAACCTTTCCGAGAGTGCGAATCTAAAACAATATAAACAACAAATCTAACAGGAAGCGTATGGCGCCGCTTGACGCCGCTATTTGATTTCGACTAAGGATACAACACGCTTGGCCAAGGTGTAGTGAGGTGCATTCTTTTCGCAGTCCCAGAATTCGGGGATTAATTTAGACTTCTCGCTCCTTCTCCGTCGAGCATAATTTATTCAAAACAAATCCTTTCGCTGTACACGCAACCGACCACACTACCCTTGGCCTTGGCCAATTGCCACCGACATCGACAGCGTGCTGTGTCCTCGCGCGTACCGATATCGAACGAGCCGGGCGCAAACTAATCTCTCACCAACCCCAACAACGAGACTGTCCACCATCGTTTTGGTACGGGGATGTCATTTCCGGACGACATTTTTGATAAGTGGCAGTCCACACGGTCCACAGGCGGTTGCGGTGCCGGGGGGCTCCATTGTCTAATGGAGATTGGTAAATCCGTTCGCCATTGGCAAAGCACTGGCCACTGCTCGTACGCGGCGGAGTCGGCGCCACAAACCGAAAGGGATGGCGACCGAACATTAAAAATGATTTATGCTTCTCGGGTTGCGCTGCGAGACTGCGCCGGAAATCTCGGCTATGGCCGGCGAGCAGATCTCACCCGCCTCACCGGACGGCATTGTTTATGGGTGTGTGGCACCCGGTGTGTGGGAGCCACGGGAAGCTGAAATTAAAATCATAATAAAGCACCTGATCACGGGGACTTTAAATCATGTACATTAACCCTTCACAAAGACGATGGCATTCGTGGGGGGGGCGAGCGAGAATGCAGCAGTCCTTTCCAACAGTTTTCGCTCATATGAGTCTTTGGTGGGTTCGTTGCGTTCGAACGCAATAGTTTCAAGGGCTTAATACTGTATGGGGAGGGGGGGGATTTTCTCCAACAACATTTAAACCCGTTTTTTGCTAAAACTTTCGAGCACATCAATCGAAAACACGCTCAGCGGAACATCAATCGAGGCCGGTTGCGTTTGAACTTCCGCCGGTAAAAGTGTGCAGCGCAAAAATCAAAGCAACATTTTTAGCACACTTTTGATGAGATGTGTGTTTGTTCTGCTGTAGCTTTTAGTGCATTGTCTTGGTCGGTTTCGTTGCGGGAATGTGCTTGTCGATGCATTGGACGGTGAAGAATGAACCCGTGAAGTAGTTTATAGTTTTTGGAACATGCATAATACATAATGAAGGGACGATTTGGAGTTCGTTACCGTTTTCTGTTAGCATTGTTCAAGGCAGGGTGCAACTTTAAATTGTTATTAAATTAAAACTTTGTTTGTTATATTACATGTGAGGGTTTCAAATGGGTAACTCACGGTAACTAGTCTAGTATTGCCTAACTTTAGGCGTAACTTTTACCATTAAATTAACTGACACGAATCCTATCCCTAGGACTACGCACAATTTACGACAGTATTAGAACTATTTGTTAAGTACATTAAATTTAAAAATATCAAAATTGTATTTTAACGGTCTTGAAACGATAAAACCGTGTATTGAATCCTGTCTGGACCGAAAAACTAAGTTAAGGGAGCCAGTAATGACAGATTTGCTTCCTTTTTTTTCATATTCCTTTTTGTTTTAATTAGTATGTCAAATTTAACATACATATTTTTACTTTCAAATTACTATAAAGTTTAAAATAACAAGCTACTTCTAACCAATATTTTCTAGTACATTTAAAAAATTGTTAATCATAGTTTTCCTTACGCTTTTTTTTAATGACTTTAAGTAAGAATCCTTTCAATCCTCGCGCAATTCTAATGTTCTAATGTCCACCGCTTTTTAGTACCAACGCCCAACACCGTATATCGTTTGGCGCGGTTACGATTCCAATAGGATTTGGCCCATTAGCAGGAGAAAACTCTAAATCCTAATTCCCCTAATTTCCCCTACCGAGAACATGAGCATTATGCTGCCCGGTGCCGTGTTTGTCCGTGCATGAAAGAGGGGAACAAATCCTTCATTTTATTTTCCCAAACGTACCGGTACCGTTAGTGCAAAGGGACAGCGTTATTGAGAAGGTGTGTGTGTATGTGTGTGGTGTGATGTGTTGGGATGGGTAGCGGAAAAGTGCCGTCTGGCTGGATCGAATCATTTCGTCCTGGATTGTGAAGAACGTTCGAGATAGTTGTTACAGTAAGTTTTTAAAATATAAATTAAAGCATTAAGGGTTTTTATTGCACTCAATAAACATAAGTTCGAATTGTCCGTTGAAAATAGCACCGACAAATTCATCAAACGTCTATCAAAATTAAATTCCCCCTTAAAAACCTACTCCAGAACTTCTCACAATCGTCTCCATGAATGAGGGACGCAAGCTTTAAAGTCCTTTTTCCAACCGCGGCACACCATCAAAGCAACCGTTTATGTTACGATCGTGTTTTTTTCTTTTGCATCACCGCGTTACGCTTTCCCACCACGGTTTACTATGATCAACCTTTCGCTTCGCTTAAATTCTTCGCCACCTACAAACGGCGCGAAAGAAACAACCAAACAAACAAAAAAAAAGGCTAAACTTTGCGAACGAGTAAGAAAAACACAAAAACTCCCAGGCGTGCGTTCCGCGAGCGAGGTGGTTGGTCCTTTCTTTTTTCGCGCCCCGGTACCACGGACGCTCGTGCGGCCACAAGTCGCACTTTTGCTATGCAAATGATGTAAACAATGCATAAAAGCCCGCGAGTGAAAGCACAGCGCGACCCGTCGTCGTCGTCGTCGTCGCGGTGCGTCCTTGAACTGGTGCCGGTCATAAAGTACCCGAACCTGCCTTCCCGCCAACCAAACCCCCCGACCGGGAGTGAAAATGCGACAACGCAGAAAGAAAAACTCGCGGAAAACCTGCCCGCGAGATGAAAGCAAACGACGACGACGTGCTTTGCGATTTTTTTTTTGTTTCCGTTTCCTTCCTTATCGCTTCCCAGTTCCGAGAAATCGACCAGACCAGGAGAAGACGGAAGCGACCCGAAGCGTGCCTGGGTTTTGCCGTTCCGTTTTACACACTACGTATTTATGTATTTTAATTTATGATTGCAGCCATCAGCTGATGAAGTTGTACGGTGCGATCCCGCGAACCGTGCAGCGCCAAGTGTCGGCTGTTTTGTTCTCGCTTCGCGCCATTTTTCGCACCAATTCCGGCGCACCGTTCGGGAAACCGGTCGAAGAAAAGCGGGACGCACCCGGGGCAAATTTAAAAATAAAAGTGAAAACGCTTTACTTGCTTTCTTTTTTCTTGCTGGAGAAAAACTTTTTCTCACTTTCGCGTATTTTCTTTCGCCTGCCTGTCTCCTGGGAGCTTTCCACTGGCGTTTTGCTTGCGTCTTAAAGCGTAAAACCAGCGCGAAAACCTACACCGAACCGTGAATGAAGCTGTGTGCGTCTGTTGAGACGGTATCTTCCCCCAGCCGCCGGTCGTTTTCCCTTTGAAGCACGAGATCCGACGGTGTAGGGTAATGAGGATAAAAATCGATACGCTCACGCCACGCCAGACACCGGTTCCGAAAATGGGCCAGTGCCGAGGGGTGTGTTTTTTGGGACTGTGCTGAAGACGAAACAAAGCAGCAGCGGAGGATGAGGCAGCGCGTCAACAGAAGGAAAAAACGCATTATTCTATCTACTTCAACCCGAGACAAACGTCGGGCACGGTTGGCATTTTGTTTTTTTCCTCACCGTTTTCCAGCGTCTTTAAAGCAGCGGCGAAATAATTAAAACATGCTTTAATTTTTCCGTTTGTTGCTTTTGTTTCGCGGAAGCGGATTCGGTTCGGTGCGGTTTTTTGATTGTCTTTCCTTTTTGTGTTTTCTGCTTTGTCGATCAATATTTGCAGCACATTAAGCAGCTAATTGTTGGCGCTAGAGAAGAAGGTCAAGTGCGAATCTTTAAGACGGGTAATAAGGGTTTTGGCTTCACCGTTTTAGCTGATCGCCGATCAAAATACTGCTCCCATTCGGATATGAAATAATTACACGACATGCGCCTAAAGGTATGCCACTCGCATGACACATAAATATTAGGATAAATTCTCCGTAGTGTATTTCTTAAAGAAAAACGTTTTTGCCTTTATTGCTTTTCTTTGAAAGTTTGTAATTTTCACAGGAAAAACAACACCCCTTTCCTTCGCCTTCGTTTTCCTTCCATTGCTTTCCTTTTCCTCTATTTTCAAAGCGCCCCGGAAATTGAACCCATTTGCCACATAACTCTCGACTAGCGGCAAGCCCTACACATCCATAATATAAACATACACCGTGCCCAAATTCTGGTGGCCGTCCCGCCACATCACATTGTCCTTTTTCCCTTCCCCTACCCCCCCTCCCGTCGTACTTTTTCACTAGAAAAACGTGAATAATTCCATTCTTTTGCATTATCAAATTTCGTCCGGCCCCGGTCCCATCCGGCATTGAAAGCAAATGTGACGCAAACAAACGCGACTGGGTAGCATCAAAATGTACATGGCAAAAAGGACTACAGGACATACAATCGAACCATCCCTGCACCACCCCCATATACCCGCACCAACCCCGTTGGAACGAGAAACCGACCGCAAAGTAGCGGAAAAATGTACAAATATTTGATGCGTGTCGCCGCCCGCTTTCTTTTTACCCATCGCAGTAGCCATTTTGGTCCATTGTCAAAGTTGCCATCTACATGACACATACCGTAGGGCAAAAGGTAAACAAACATCCCGACGACTACGATTCGAACGGACGGCCTGGAGTTTGGCACAAACCTTCGTGGAAAGCTGGGAAACAGTGGGTTGGTGAAGCCGAAAACTAAAAACTCCACACCAACGCTACGGAAAACACACTGTTTGATGAATGTCGCGAACAGTTCGTCCTCCATTACCGGAATGTGTTCTTTGCCGTTCCGTTCCGTTTTTTTTTTTTTTGCTTCGTACCCCTGAAAGGCCAACACAGAAAAAAAGGGGCTTTAATGGAAAATGCCAAACTCCATTCGCCGCTAGTGTTGCTGGTGGTTCGGTGTGGCTTTTGCAAACGACCGTTGATGGTGGTACACGTGCGTGTGGCAGGACACACCAAAAGCAGGAGCGGATTATTTGCAAAGTATTGAATGATACCGATAATGGAGTTGTGTTTTCCGTTCCATTTTGCTGCGTACAGTGCCACGAAGAGGTGGCGCTCTTGCTATCTGGCCCATCGGTACGCTAGCCCTTAATTGAATGATTGGAAAGTTGATGCCACACCGAAGCTACCGGAATGACCGAAGAAAGATCAATCGAACGATGTTAACGCCCACCACGAATGCGTCCATCCTGCCCATTCCAAGACGAGCGAATGTAATAAAAATCCAATACGACATGCTTCAAGTCCCATCGGTCTGCGCTCGGAACGTACAATCAAGCTAAGGTGCCTGCTCACCGCCGCACGCACGCCTTGTTCAGAGCAGGTATCGAGAACTATTTCCACGCCACGCAACCAGTGACGGACCAATTTTATTTGCATGGACTTACAAATTTATTTGTCGGCCCTTTTTATCCCCAACCCGTCAGCTGCCGGTCACACTTCGCTTCACGCAGCGGACCCGTTTCCTGCTAACGTACGCGCTGCCCGTCCCCGAATCTCCGGCCAACAATCAACCAGGGTAATGGAAAACTACCGCCGGTTCTGCTGAGATTTCCGAGATTCCTGCCCGGTTCACCTTCACTGACAACCTGAGTGGACGATGGATTGTACTTCAGCGAGCGCGTCCGTCGTGGCTGTAGTTGCCGAGACAAACTCGGCAATCGTCGGAAAAGGGACAAGAATCATCTTCAAGTGGTCTGTAGAAAACCGGAGAGCACGTGACGTGTGTTCCGTGAGGTGTTCCGTGTATCTCTTACGTGAAAACCAAATCAAACAGCATCTACATGTTTGTAGATGTGTGTGTGTGTTTGGAACTTGTGCTTCACAAGAAAACTTAAACTTCTTGTTTGGTGAAGTGTTGCTGTGGGTATCTACCTAGTTCCAACAATATCTCTACGTAGTAAAGGAGATATATTTCTCGCAACGCGATAGAGTAATTGACTAAGGAGAAAAATTCGCCTAAAGGTATGCAATTCGTATGCTTTTAATAATTATTGATAGCTATCTCCTATTGTTAGACCTGATATGTGATCAGAAGAAAGGAATAAAAGTCCAATAAAACTACCAAATTGTATCAATTTCTTTCAGCTTTGTAGTACAACGATTTCCCATGAATCTCGCACATTCTCGGTAGCGAAACTCTGGAACACTCGCAACACATTCGATTGATCGCATATGCTCGCTAATCAACCGGAGCACAACAACAAAAAAACGCGTGGACACATCCCTTTGATGGTTGTGCTGCTGGTTTGTAAATTTAATAAACTTCTTTTTCTTTCAACACTTTCCGTTACGGCGAGGTGAAAGTGCGAGAAAAAAACCACCACCCCGAGTCACCATGGATTCATCCTGCACCATCTTTTTTAACCCTCGGGGCAGGCCCAAGACCAATTCGATAGACACGTGCTGTTGGTGGCTGCTTTGCATGCGGGACGGCAACGGTGACACTGCTGTGGGTGTCAACGAAAGCTGCCTCATGACGGTCAATTTTGGATAATGTGTTTTTTTTGTGTGTGTGGCTGTTGTTCCTTGCTGTGTCAGCTACCCCAGGGGATTTTTTTTACGGGAACAACGTTATCTTCACAACCGATTACTTTGTGGGGTGATTTGCATCCGGGTGTACGGTGGACGTTGGTTCCCATTTTTTTCGTGTGTGTCGTTTTACTTGTGGTTCAATATTGGTTGAGGTTCGTTGATCCAAATGAGCAGTCTCGTGCGGTCGTTCATATTTTAACAAGCGTGAGAAGCTGGAACAACATAAAATGATACTAATTTAATTTATTTGCATAAGGAATATTATGCACAACGCTTCGTAATAAGATATTCAAATTTATTATTCCATTAAAAAGGAAATATTTATTACATTAGTTTACTTACAATTTTTTTAATAAACTCTCACAAATAGCAAGTGTTATAAAAACTGGATAAGAATTTAAAACACTTCACTACTTTATAATAAATCTACCTATGAAAATACATCCATACACTAGAGGCAAATGTCCTGGATGCTAAACTGATACCACTCAGTCGTATGTGAGCGTGCGTGTGAACGAACATCGATATCGAACGACCAGCACACACACACACGTGCACGCAAAAAAAAGGCCGTCCACCCAGCCCACACACAGGCGCATTTCACCGACAAATCCCTGGACACTGGGCAGGAATCTCAAACCTTGTCCGCCATTACATCCAATCCAGAAGGTAGCCATGGACACACCCATACCAACAAACCCGGTTGCCGTCCTGCCGCAGGACGTACTATCCCCCGCACACCGACACCGGACAACCGGTAACAATGCGGGAAAACAGCAAACACACGGCACAGGACAAAAAAAAGGATCTGGCCCTATGGAAGCTACGGCAAGGTAAGCGCGCTGTGGAAATTCATAATGGACAGCACACACAGAAGGGGTGTGGAATAGGAGAAAAGCTAAAGGACACACTCACATAGGATACCTACCCTTGGGTCGGGATGTGTCCACTCCTATTCGCTCTCTCTCGCTTTCTCTCTCTCTCGTTCTACTCCCTCTAGTGGTTGTGTTCACCCTCAAAAAACTCGGACGCAAACGAGATGGATGGATACTCGTTGGTCTCACTCTTGTCCACATTTTACCCCGGTCTGTGTGTGTAAGTGTTGTTGTTTTTTCTTCTCTTTATTTCCTGCAACCCTCGCTTTTCTGGTACTGTTTTCCGTCGCTTTTCCGAAACACCGGATAAGTTGTCCCCGTATTTCATGCTTCTGGACGAGTTTGGTGTGTGTGTTTTTGTCTGTTGTTCTTGGTTCTTCTTCTACATCCACATCAGCGAGGGTGAGTGTAATAAAAATATGAAGCACAATGAGGAAAAAAATCTGCAAAACAGACACACACACACACACACACGAGTGCGCCAGGGCATGTGTGACACGGATACGACAACGTTCCACCGACCCGTGTAATGGTTATATTATGAAATTGGTGTAGCGATTGGGCCGTGGTCTGGGGCTCCAGCTCGTCTAAAAGCCTAATGCGTGGGTCGCATATGTGTGCCATGGTCACAGCTGGAAAACGGGTCCACCTACCACTCTGTTGTCTTTCATTTTCGAGTAATTTTTAAGTGTGCGGACCATCATCATCCTACAACCAGGCATCAAGCGTCAAGCACTTGGTGGCGCCATACAGCGTAAGTGGCGTCCGCCCGATTCTCGATAGATCGTTTGTTTGTTTTTGTTTTTTTGGTGCGCACAAGACAACCGAAGGACAATGCCGCAATCCCCATTTACATTAAGCAGGGGCCACCCTATCTGCTCCTAACGACCAGGGCTTTCGAAGTCCACCGTTACGACATAAAAGGGACGACACTTTCTCGGGGCCGGATAAATGGATAAGGGGCAAGTCCTCTACCACTCACGAGCGATCCTTTTTATAGCATCTACTTCCTTTGCTAATATCCTGCATCCAAACCTAAAATTAGTTCACAAAAATCCACAACCGTTAGGACAAAAGCCTTCCACCTCTTAAAACTATAACCCTTCCCCACATCGGAACCGTATATGATATTTACTTTACCGGAAAAAGGGTTCATCTTTTCCAACGCTACGCAAAAACTTCCCGTCCACTTCGGTCAGCTCAAGATCTCTGTCCGATACCTTCAGGCTTTTCTGTCGGACTAAGACTGCGGAGACCGGGTGGCACAACTTTTCCCAAGAACTGTCCTTCTCTAGCTACTACCGGGGTACCGGGGTTTGGCAATACTTCAGGGACCTTCTTCCCCCACAAAACTCAACCTCAACTTAGCAACCGAGTCAGCAAACGGATGGAAATTGTGAAAAGTTTGTTTTGTTTCGTGCTCGCTGTCGACGACCTCGCCCCCCGAAAACTTCTGGACCCAAATCGTTCACCGAAACAGTCCAACTTTGTCTCGCTTCCCGGGATGCTCTTGTGTCTTGTGTCCGAGCATTTCAATCCGGTTCTGGTCTCGGTGGTTTTTGAATATGTTGCTCCCCAAAGGACCACCACCACCACCAGCACCAAACCGTGGGGAGTTTTTCAATCAATTAATTTTGCTTCCAGGAAAATTAATCCGCTCGCTTCGATACATCATCAGCGTTTGGAACTGCTAGTGTTTTCTCCCCTCCAAGAACTTTTGCCGGGAAAGATATTTTCGCATTGATTGGCCAAAGATGGACCTTCGGGAAAATCAGGGGGGAAATCTTTGATGAGAAAGTTTTTTGTCGGTGCAATGAAATTGAGTTAAAGTTTTGATGGTTAGTTTCAGCGCAACTTGGAGAGCTTGTAGGTATTAGTACACTTGTGCCTGAACACATCATGCTAAATGAATTTACAAACTCTTTTTGTTAAAAAAATTGAAAAACCCCTTAACACGCAGCGTACACATAAAAAAAAGAGCTCGAGTCTCTTCCCGAGTGTCCCATACCTCTGATGCGTCATTGCTCGTTGTCACAGTTTATTAAAAATAAATGTTTGGAAACTTTCCACACGAACGGTAACCGGAACCACTGTACTGGCCATGTCGCCCCATGTACCGGGAAGGGCTTAAGGAAGTCACACACACACACTAGCAGCCCTCGAAAACGATAACGATGACGGTGCACAAAGCATCAATGTCCTCTGAAGGGTGGAAATCGAACGGAGTAGGCAAAAGATTTGGAATATCTTTCCCAGTGCAGGACACGACGACGACGACGACACACCGTGCACGAATATAGGTATTGGTCCATTTCGAGAAAAACGGGTGGTCCAACGGCTAAATGCGCCCATCAGGCATGGGGAGCACGTAAACCAGCCCCTGGTACGTTACGGTAGGTGTGGTAAGGCAAACATGAATAGTCACTGAATTATCTTCGGCTTACAGGAATGCGTTAATTTAGCGGAAGGAAACGGATGAATAGTGAAGGAACGAGCTTCATCCGTTTTTGGGGTTTTTTTTTGTGCTTGTGGACCAAAAGCATTGTACTTGGAAGATCTTGGAAGATATTTTGGGGGACATTTTGAATTTCGAAAGACTTGGCTTTTTCTTGGAAGTTTTTCACAACAAATACTATAAATAAAATAGTTGTTTTGCTTTTGCATTAAAGTATCGTAATAGAAAAAAAAACACGCTTTTCCGCTTCCGTGTGTGTGTGTGTGGGACATCAATACCACGTGCCGAAGTAGCGGCCACGCGAACGCCCTCCGTTTCGCAGAATATGCGGCCGTCATCGTTTTGCATTTGCGGTTACTTCAACTCCATCCAAGCTGGCCATGCTGCGTCATGTTACCATGGTGAACCATTTTTACGTGCCAGCGAGCACTGCTACAAGAAAAAAGAGGAAGGTAAAATGGAAAACATAACCTCAACCAAGAGGCCCTATGGTGGGCTTTGTCCAACGCCGGTGTGTGTTTCGGATACCACCACACAACAACCTACCTAAAGGCTAACTAAAACTCCTTCGCTCGGCCGAAAGTGGAAACACAAATCGTAAATACTTTTACCTCAAGCGCTCACCCCTTCCCCCCCAACATCCCCTTTTGGCAATGACACTGACATGTTACAAAACGGAGGGGACTGAGGACCCCAAAAATAAAACTCACCCAGAAAGGACAGCGGCCACACACACCCACCCACAGACAAGATGAGTCGCCACACGGAGGATTTATGTGCGAACGGAACCACATCACACACGCGCGCGCGCCCGCAAAATGCCTGCGCTACCATCCGGGTGGCGCATACACCCGGGCGATGATGTATGGAAAATGGTTTTGAATTTTGATGAAACGAATGTTATCTTTTTTCATTTCGTATGTACGGGGTTTTCTTTTCCCCATTTCGGCCTTCCAAACATCGAGTTTCCATTTCAATTCCCATCCATTTTCCTGACACAATGTGTGTGTGTGTGTGTGGGTGGGGGAGAATGAGGAAAAAAACCCCCCCATGAAAAACTAGAATGGAAATGGTTCGTTTTTTTTGTGCGTTTGCTGCAAACGAATGGTTGGACGATGGCGACTCCAGTCGGTCGTTGTAGTTGTCAGACTTCGAGCCTCCGGTTTTATTTATTATTTCGCCTTTCTTTTTTCCTCGTCATCTTCCCTCGTCTCGTGTGTGTGTGTGTGTGTGTGTGGAGAATGGTCACATTATGTATGTGTCTCATTTGGTTATGCAGCAGATTTCTTCTTTCGGCTGTGGCCACTCGGCAAGTACTCGTCGTCGGCGTCGTCGTCGTCGTCGTCGTCCTTGCGCATCCAGTGGCAGTGTCCTGCTCGTCCGTATTATATTCAATAAATTAAGTTTATTGTATGACGGTGGCATACATCATCCTTATCAGACGATACGAGCCGTCCTGCCGACGCTAGTACAGCTGAGCCATCGCACAACGTTGTCGTCTTAGCCCTGTGTCATGGGTGAGTGTGTCACATTTGCTTCGTTCTTCAAAACGTGTCCAACAGACATCGTTCTACTCTGCGAGATTAGCTGCACGGCACTACGGTTTAATAAGAATCGCTCAGGATCTCGTAAGCGGACGCTGTTTTATGTAAATTAAGTTTATTGTATGACGGTGGCATACATCATCCTTATCAGACGATACGAGCCGTCCTGCCGACGCTAGTACAGCTGAGCCATCGCACAACGTTGTCGTCTTAGCCCTGTGTCATGGGTGAGTGTGTCACATTTGCTTCGTTCTTCAAAACGTGTCCAACAGACATCGTTCTACTCTGCGAGATTAGCTGCACGGCACTACGGTTTAATAAGAATCGCTCAGGATCTCGTAAGCGGACGCTGTTTTATGCAAAATTGGAGTCTTCACCCGAATCAGCTTGATTTTGAATGATTTATGGCAACGGACCAACCGACACTCACAGAACGCACTTGAAAAACGGCTAATTTATTCGATACTTCACTATCGCGGGAAGGCGTATCGGATGCAGACGATCGGCACCGTGCAACTGTGCTTAACGAATCAAAGAGAAAAGGATTAAATTACACTGAAATCTAATCTCCTCGTTACTTGCTCAAAAAAACCAGACAAACACACACAACACTTCACTGGAAACACTTCTCTCACTCACTGACCTATCATCAATATCAATCAAACCAGTGTCCTGAATTCGGGGTTTCGAAATTTAGAGCAAATTTCGTGCATCAAATTGTGATTTGATTTATGGACGTCTCGCTCAAACATTCGCAACATTGCCACACCACGCACACGATAGAGGCGGTACGCAATTAGGACGAACGATTAGCAATCGACATTTGGTTTTGTTTGCGTTGGCCAGTCAGTCCTGTGGTGGTCCATTAATCATTCGCCTGACGGCCTACTGCATCCGTTAACCAACTGTCAGCCGGGAAACCCGATTTTAATTGCGTCTCTCGCACTCGCAACAAAACCAATTCTTTATCCGGGTACGCTTTAAACTGCGTGCGTATTCCCCCCGTTGGGAGTATTTTTAATGGACCTCTCAGCTGAGGAATGTGGACGAGGAAAATTGAAAACGACAGCAACGAAGATGAAAAGGGGTCTTTCCCAACGGTGGTGTCCACTGTGGTGGTGGAGCTCATATAAAATTTATGCCTACATCGGCCAACATCTTGCTGCCCAAGGGCCACGATGGTACCCGCCAGCACCGTCCAGTTCGCTATTCCGAACGGGCACGCACACACACAACCACCCGTTGCTGGGGACGCATTTTTACGGCCAGGAACCGTGTACATTTATACTGCAAAACGAGTGTCAAACTGCTCTCCTGGGTAGCATTATCGACCCCATTTGCCCGGGAACGATGGTTTTATATGGTGGAATTTTATCTCCTCCGGTGGCAGCTGTGAGAGCGTCCGGTGAGCTGGATATGGGATGAAAGGGGTTCACTTTTATGTCCAGGATCTCCCTGGGATCTGTCGTGGAGATGGGTCCGAAAATGGGTTGAATATTTGGAACGTTAAGAACGGATACAATTCAAACTATTTCTGATAAGAATCGTGTGCTTACTCATTAAACCAAAAACCTCGAAAAGAACATCGTTTTCCTCTTTTGTACATAACCTCAAACTTCAAACTCAAACAACAAAACTCTCCCTCCGAAAAAAGAACGATTCTCAACGCAGAAAGACTTATGGTTTTCAAACTCCCTAGACACCGTTGTGCATGGGAAGGAAGAAGTTCAATGTTAAGAATGAAATTCAATACTTTTTACACTTTTCCCCCTGTTTTGTGTTCCGGAAAGCAAGACCAAGAAGCGCTGATCTTCGTCCAGCAACTACCGCAATGATGATGCCGCTGGTCTTCATCACAAAACAGGCCTGTAAGCACGCCAGCAGCCCAGTGACCATCGTTATCTTGTTTGGTATGCACCGGCAGCCGTTGTGAACTCCTTTCCCGAACTCTTCTTTTAGTGCTGTTTTACATTTTCAGTTCACCCTTGTCCCACCACCAACAGCACTCCATCATGCTGATTGAATGTATGAGTGTGGGCTGGCAACCACCACCGCGCGTACAAATGGATCGAAATTGATAAATTGAAATTGAATGAATTTACATCTTTGGTGCTCGGTTTATGCGTATGCCCTTTGCAATCACACATACGCAAAGGGATCGACTCTTATCCTGCGGGCCCAGTCCGAAACTGTCGAAGGATTTACGACAGCGTCCTCCTTTCTGCAGGGACTTTTTGCTGCTCTTAGCTAGATTAATCGGGTGCACTTTTGCCAATCGAGATCCGTACATCCCTCGGTTAGGATCGTTTGGGACGTACTTGCTTTTTTAAAACTTCTCATTTTAAAACCATACGTCCCTTCCGTTTCCGACGGCTTTTGTTTTCCCGCTGACCCAATCTCGCCTAATGCGCTTGCCTGGTGTCGCCCGTTCGTTTGGCTGGACTGTCTGCCAGCCAACCCTTTCATAACTCATGTGTCAATAGCCAGACGACCATTGATCCGTCCCGTGTGTAACCCCTTTCTTCGTGTCAAGGATCGATGCATTTCGGTTGTGCCGGTCGAGCTGGCTTACATGGATAAGCTATAAATTACATAATTTTCCCGAGCTTCCTCTCTTTATCTGTCGCGTTCCAGGCGCAACGGACCCCTGTTTCGCACTGTCTGCTGCCTGGGATGGCCAAACTCTCGATCGGAAATATCGACAGAAGGATGCTGCCAAACCATTTTCCACTACATCATCAAACATCGAAATCACGGAAATCTTCCCCGTGTTCGTGAATGTCTGTTTTCAATGTGGCAAATTATTATCCCGAAAAAAAAAAGCAGGAACGGAATAAACTTCCCTAATACACAAAAGGGTTACAACAAAAAGGAAGTCACTGTTGTCGACGAATTTTCCGCGCGCGATTTTTACTTTCCTCTCTCTGTTCCCCGTTCCTAACGCTTCATACCCACAGGAGGCTTAATGGGTATCTGTTTTTTAAAAAATTGTCACGGGTAAATGAAGCGGCTGATGATGGTTTGGGTTCGGTGTGCGGAAGCGACCGATTTCTGCAAAACCCCATCGAGCAAAAGTCGATCGCATCAGTATCGGTGTAAGGCCCAAAGTTGCACACGCGTACAGAAATTGTGCGACGCTTCCTCCGTCGCTGGACGTATTTGGCTTTCCTTTTACGTCGCCCGGGGTTTGTCCGTCTGCGGGTAGGATTATGAGTTCAATTCGCCATAAAATTGCTCAGTGAAATGTAAAAACTTAACTGTCGAAACCAATTGACTCTGCGTATGGAGATTTTTGTGGAAATTCATAGAGAATATGCATAGATTGAGAGTATTATATTATTGTTGTCTTAAAAGTTAGGTTACAAAAATAATACAGCTTCAAGTAGCGTTTAAATCACTTTATTTGATGTTACTTCTAGTGGTCAAATTTATCGATTAACTATGACAAGAATTCAACCTAGTGTTCTGAACGCCACTTACTATGTTTTGTTTGTTTGTTTTGACATTTTGCTGTTAAAATGCTGCTAGTTTTCCCTAC
>KZ061636.1:104697-144331 GCA_002091835.1 Anopheles maculatus | reverse complement strand
TCCCTAGCGTTTTAGCTCACCAACATCAAGAAGCCCTGGTCTATCTTTCCTGACTTCATTAACGTTTATTTACTTGTAGCTAGATTAGCCACAGTTCCTTCATAATCTTATCGACCAACTATTTAACGTCAACCCGATAAAAACAAACGCTCCCAATCCGTTTCCCAATAATGTCACCTATTACAATGGCATCAGAAACCATCCATCATCATCCTATTGATGTCAGCCATTTTGAAAACAAACAACAAAGCCACGTATCGAAACCCTTACACAGATATGGAATTCTATCTGAGCTGTAACACACATTGAAATCTCCTCCACCAAATCGAGCAAATTTTACGCGCCGAATGGCCACACCCGACCCAATTCGCGTTGCATTCTACCTTCCCGCTTCCCAGTCCCACTCGCATTGTTTGTCGATATCGAACAGCACGGTAGCGTTTCGTATTTATTTCAACCTCGGCAGCATTTGTTTTCCACCCTCCCCGGGGGCATTCGGCCCAACAGCACAAACACACACACACACACCGCACACGGAAGGGTAGTTTTTCCCGTCCATTTGTTTTTCACCTTCCACCGGGGTGGTTAAGCAGCGACGCATTTGGTTGGTTGTCGTCCAGCGCTACACCCTTCCTTGCAACGGTCAGTTGCAGCAGGAACGCTACAAAACCGAGCCTCATTCAACACAATAATGGCGGTTCTCAGAGCATGGAATGCTGTTTTACACACCACACCACATGCAGACGGTGTAGAATGAAAAAAGTACACCCATTCAAGCCACAAACTGCAATAAACGGCACGAGAAAACGACGCATAACGCTATCGGTGACACATATGGTCAATATTGAGTTTCAGCAGTTGTTTTTTTTTTTTTCCATAACTTCCTGATGCGGACTCTTCTCGACTCGCACCCTCGTTTCGCTCCAATCTCGGTCCAGCGAAAAAAAAAAACAAAAAACAAAGGGAAACATCTTGGAAATTGCCAAACGGCTAAGCGAGAGGGTTGATCGTCATCATAATTTTGTGTCATATTGGTGTTATTTATCAACGAAATCGGCCGGCTATTGGCAAACAACAACGTACGCTTGAGATGTTTCGGGGTTTTCCTTCGAATTGATTGCATGGGAGCGCAAAAAAAGAGAAGGAAACCCGGTCTGCCGAACGCAAGGATTGAGCCTTTATCCTCATCTTCAACTTCGCCCATACTCAAGGGATGTACGGATCGATGTCGGAAGCCCCTGGTGATGACCAAATTTGCATTGCGGTTCACTAAATAAAACGAGTCTCACCCGGCCTCCCGAATGGGGTTAGGAAATTTAATTTCCTCAAGGATTACCCTACCTAGGTCCGTGCTCGTTCACACATATCATCCAGCCCGGGGTTCACTCTCGGTGAAGTACGCAGTGGAAAAAGCAAACTCCAAACCTCATTTTACGGGCACTTCTTGGTGACGCGCGTGCAAAGGATTAGCCGAACCCTGAACCTGTCTCTCGCCGCACCAACGGACCAAACAACTGACTGACCCAAATGGGCAGAAAAAGAAATCCTTCTTCAAAACCGGGCCCGGGTTGAGGGCCACTGTTGTCGGCTGTCGGTATGCCCAAATCCCTGCTCGATTTGTCATAAAACCGAAACCGAAACCGGCACAAAGCAGTGATCGAACGAATCGAATTGCCTCTTTTGGTATCTTGGATCGGGATCGGCCTCCCCCTATCTCTCTCGCTCTCTCTCTCTCGCTCGATGGGTCCATAAAAGCAAATATCCATACATGTGCGCGGTGATGGAACGGGGGTTTTGCCACCATTGGCTAGCAAATCGAATTCCAATTCTGGCCCACGTGCTCGTTCCCTGGTCGCCACCAATATGGTACGCGGGACACGTTTCTATGCATAGCTTACGAGTCCCCGGGGGAAATCGATGGCCCATGTGGTGACAGGCGGTGGCGTCGTCCGTTGGCCAGGGGAAGCTTGCAATATGATTTCAGAACTTTTCATGAGTTTTATTTATGATGCTGTTTCTTGTTACCATGTTTCCATGTTCTCTCGGTGACGTTCATGTTTTGGGGGTTTTGTGCTGGGCGCGAACGAAATGGCCGGCGAAGATGAATTCCTTCGAGATGTGAGTACAAGATTAAAGATTTTTTTGTCTTTTTATTGAAGGTAGACAACTGTGCTTTGTTCGCGTAAAGTTGGAATTATAGAAAATGTTTTAAGAAGTGCAGGATTTCTTAAAAATTGCTCTGGAGTCTTACTATCATTAGTCGATTATAGATTTCTTCTGGAGTCCAGATCGGTTTGCTTATCTGCAACTCACCTTTGTGGACAACCAAAACTAAAGCTAATGAGTCCTTTCCAATTATCTTCGTCGTCTAAAACTCCCCAATAATCGACACACAATCCAACTTCCTTTTGCTGCAAACAAAATCTCGCTACCATAAGATATGATTTCTCCAAACAGATCTAAATTTCCAAGCTACAGATAGTCAAACAAATCCAAATAAAAGAAAACCATCACCAGACAACGAACTCTGTCTCTCCTTCCAATTCTACATCTCTACACCTTGTTTTGCTACACCACATTTGCATCAGCTCAGCTAATAACCCCTTTAGCCCGTACGGACTCGCGCAACAAAAATGGCCATAATATGCGACAAGGCGCTCATCCGCTGCACACCGACCACCGACAAGCATCCAACCCAACCCAAGATAAACAATGCTCTCTGCTTTCAGCAGGTTGAAAGACCACATTGTCGGGCACACGTTTTCATCGATCGCTAATCGAAGTCGGCGACGACTTTGAGAGTTTCGTGTTGCCGATACCGATACCGGCGGCCGTGCACTGGCCAGCAGAGAGGAGTGGCAGTAGTAGTGGCGAACAAACGGCAACCAGGACAACCGAAACCACTACCCCCAATCCCCCCCCGCCGGCTACCCTACTGTTCCGATTTTCCGCACCAAGAATGTTGAGAGAAGCAAGGATTTGCAAGGGATTTAGGAAACGATGGCAACTTCTAAGAACGTTATAAGCTTTGTACTCGTTTTTCGTTCGTTCTTCTTTACCAATGACACAAGGGATGTCCGCCAACGACTCCCAAAAACCATTGCTCCCTCCCCCCGTCTCGTTTCCTGTCTCATTTTGTGTCATCCCGCCTTTTTTCTGAAACTGGCGAACGGAATTGTTAGTTGCCCTCGCGTTGCCTAGGACAGTCTGCCGTCACCGCAGACACAAACAAGGGCCCACTAAAAAGAGCAGGACGTGTGTGTGTGTGTGTGTGTATCGGAAGCCAATATCCTTCCAGCGATAGGTAGCGGCTTGCGGCCAGCTCGCTGTACATACCCACAAACACACACACACGCCTGAACGGGGTACCGCCGAACCGACCGAAAGGATATATTCGTTTGATTGGAATTGGCATTCGGGTCTCTTTTTATGTTGCTTATAACATTGGGATTTACCCACCCGCTGCAGTACTGCCTGCCGTTGGTCCAGTTCGTTGGCCCTTTCTTCTTTTCCCTGGCCAGAGCAGATTCGCCCTCGTAATCGTCATCGTACCAAAAAAAACCGTACCAGACCCCGACGTGATGCGTCCCCGGAATGGACAGTGAATGTATAAATATATATCAAAAGATAAGTACGTGGGATTTATTTTTATTATCCTTGGCGAATCATCTCCTTTCGCTTGCTTCCATTTTTCTCATTTTCTTCTTCTGGCGGCTTTCCTGCACTTACGGCCATACTGCCACGTTTCGCGGGATCCTTTTGTAAGGTTCTCCCAACCTATGGTATGGTTTTTCGGTCGAGATTTGCCGCGACCAGAATCTTTCCGTGTAGTTTGTTATTTGCTTCATCTCGAGGGAACCCACATCCGGGAGGTAATGCTTGAAGCCGGACCTGACGGTACGGTACAGTTCTGACGGTTAATGTGATTCCCGGGCGCGTCCTAGGAATGAAAAAAAAAAACGCTGCTCCATTGATCCCCCTATCGATGAGGCACGCCGCCGCATCAACTTCGGTGGCGTAGAATCGTAATTTCCAATATCCTATGGTTCATGGTCGGTTTCCATTCACCCGGCCAAGCTGCTGTTGCGGGGGACTGTGGCTAATATATCCGGGGATTGGATGGAGTATCCGTGGCCTTAGCGCGGTACCGTGATGTGTGATATCGGTAGTACCGGAGGATAGGCTTTGCTTTGAAGTTTGTTGCTTCGGATTACGGGAGGTCCAATCGGAGGCGCTGTTTATCCAGGCGCATCGTGTACTGAGCATTATTAAAGAAAGGTTAAAATATGATGTGGCTTTGAGAACTAGATGCTGCATATCGTGCTCTGGATATTCAGCTCAACACGAGTATTGCGTGATTTTTGGATAATAAAGGATGTATTATTGCTACTAATTACTATGCTTTTCACGCCAACATTTCTGTGCGAAAAACTTCATGCGAACAGCTCATTACACCCAATCACCCGTTACGAACTCTACCCAATAAAAAAAAGGTCAAACAGTGACATCAGCACCCTTTTTCCGAACGACTCATTCATTAACCGTTACCGACATCACACAATCGTATCGCTTTTGGTGGAAAAAAGTCTACTTTTCACCCTAAACTTAACACTGTTTGTGCTCGACTTCTCGACAGCAACAAGCAACAAAACTTCCGAAGTGAAAAAGATCTTCTTCCCAAAAAGAGCCGAGGGACCGAAGTGTGGAAGGCAATTACAAACGCAACAATATTTACACTAACTGCAGACAAAACATCCGATTAGGTTGGTGCAGTTTGGCTTTTTTTTTTTGTTCGCAAACCCGGAATCGATCCCAGTTGCTATGTTTGCTATTTTTATTAGCTATATTGCGAGCTCCGTGCGGGAATTTAGTTTTTCGAGGGAAAAAACCTACTTTTTGGAACCATTTTTTTTTTTTTGGTTTGGTTTGTTGGTTCTGTTTGGTATTGTTCTCATGATCGAGGGGTGTTTTCCCATCATCGACACGTGAAAGATTAATTTTATGGTCCTTTTCCCGGTTGGCTACTTGCCCTGCTTTCATTGGAACTACCGCCCGGGGTGCTGAGACCGCAATCCGGATCGGATATCGGTGCGAATCGACGCCCGAGTGCCTGTTGACTTCGTGGCAGTTAATCCACCGAGCCCATCTCCCCGAATTGAGGCATCAAAACACATCGAATCAAGTGTTTGATGATGGTCGTTTTGATTGTGGCAAGGTCGCTACGGGATCCACTTCGAACTGATCGGAGAATCGCGATCGGCGTTCGGACTATCGGTGCTAACGATCGGGCTCGAGTGTAAAAGCACAATTCCTGGTAGTTTGTGTAAGGGTCCTTTAGCATCTGGAGACACATACGTCACCGTTTCCAGGCGTTCGAAGGGTTGAACAATTTTCCCATGAAAAATAGATCCACAGGTCGGATCTTCAATCTACTGCCAGGTACTCCGGGACGATAAATTGAAGCACAAAAGGAAGTGAATTATGATGACGCTACGATAGCACGACTGTGTTGGCAATCCGTTCATCGATAGGACATCCCAAGCCAGCCAGCGGGATATTACTGGAACGGAAAAAAAGGTACAAAGAAAAACGGAAGGATACAAACGCGCCACATAATTACAAAGTTTTCTTTCTACCTGCCAACCCGGACGTCGACCGAAACATCCAACGGATTTCTTACCGGGTGAGCGAATCCTTAGCGCATCCCTCGTGAGTACGTAACGGAACTGTCCCGGTTTCGTAATGCAGCTGGTTGTAGGTACTTCTTGCGCTTTTCCTTTTCCTAACAGTTTTCCCACGATTGGTGCCGTTTTTTTGTGTGTGTATACTTTACCCCTTTATTCTCAAATTGCAGAAAGCTTTCCCAGAAAAAGGCTTTCGCTTTCATTTTTTTCCGTCCAATATCCGTACCCCGTGCGTATTGCAATTTATTTTGCACTTCATAAACCAACATCCTGCATAATCCTGGTGCGTCGATGCGTTGATTCCGGATGCGGATGAAGTGTAGCCAGCCAGCCTTCTTCGTTTCCGCCGGCAAACGAGCGTAAAGGACGATCGCCACAAAAAGAGGATTAGTTTTAAATTTGAATTACAATCGATACGCCACCGGGGCACGAACCGACGCTAGATGATTCGGGTGAAGTATTTTCTGCTTTCGTTCGATCTCGTTACCAACTGCCAAAGCCTTAAGCCCTGCCACGGTACTCGAGGTGCGCCCTGGTACTGTGGCCAGTGATAATGCTCACATATGTTTTATTCATTGCTCGCCCATACACACCTTAAACGTGATTGTGGTGAAACAGACCGTTATATGGACGATTAGGCCAGGATGACACTAAGTACATTGATGTGTGGCTGCTTGAATAGTTAGGAGATTGGTTGGAGTATTGAGTTAGTAGCTCTACACAGTGAATCCTGTTTGACAGCAGGGTACGAGCAAGAAATGTGTTTATTGCGTCTGGTTGAATACTCACAAGAATTATTTCTTAGTACATTTTGTATTAAAATGGAGTTTAAACTTTCTCAGTTCTTAACAGAATACATTGATATAATGTTCAAGGATTGATAGTTTGTGTCTATTTTACATACCTCGTAGAAATGATGCACAAATAAATAAAGCACGTTGGAAAAATAATCCTTCCCCGAATTGCCGAATGTAAAATGCTTTCATCCATCCCTATCAACCTTCCCTTCCTGACGTGATGTTCAGCCAACGTCCCAAAAGCGGCCAAGGACATCTGCACATCTGTCTGCCCGTTCAATCACGACCGATTCACCGATTACGTTTGCATGCGTCTGCCAGCGTGTTATGGTAATTTCAGCCAACCGAACCAGCCGAAATTTCTGCACTCACTCACAAAACCCAACGTTCCCCTTGCGCGAGCGGATGTTTACCGCGGAACTCTTTATACGGATGAAATTTAAAACCGTCGATTTTGGGATAGCCTACCTGCGCCGTCGGTCCGTCCCTTATTGCGCTTTGGTCGCTTAACACCTTTTAGAATCCCATTTCCCCCGGGCGCTTCATTTGGTTGCACCGAGCAACCGATGTTTTTTTTCGGGTTGGCACACTTTGGTCCAATATCCCTGTGGCACGCCGGTAATTTATAGATATTCGTACTCGATCCGTTTCTTTTTCCTGTTGCTCACGATGAATAAATATCCTAATTCCGCTTTGGGACCCCTGTGCGCATTCCTGTTTTTTCCGCATCCCCTCCGAGGCACGCCTTTCCGCATCCCTAAAACATGTAAATGTTCACTCGATTAGAATACGACCCGAATGGAAGACCTGAGAATGTCACTAACCTTTGGAACGAAGGGAACATAAAATGCATCCTTTTGTAAGAACAGCTCGTGCGATGCAGACCTGGTTGATACGGGCATGTGTGCCTCGTAAAGGTTCAGGACGAGTTCAGTTCGCTTCTGCACGTAGTGCGTTCTACAGACAACCTTGGACATTGGTAACCGACGATGACTAGGCGAAATCGTGCAAGAATATCATAAAGAATTGCTCCTTTTGACCTGCCGAGACACTGACAGCGCATCGTTAAGGGGCAGTTTTGTTGACCACAGTCACGTGCTCTGTAGACTGCCTTCTTCTGCCTAGTAGAGTGTCCTGGAGACGAGATTTTACTTTCACCCTAGCTAGTCTTCTAGACAAACCGTTAAGAGCTGGCCAATAATTGAACCTGGGCGTTCTTACCCTTACGGTCGTCGTCGTCGTCGTCGTCGTCGTCGGCGGTGACAGGCTTTGTGCCGTGCGCTACAAGTTGTCAAGAACGGTCGCGTACGTCACAGAAAATAAAACATTTTTGTCAACCAAACAAACCCCTTTTCTCATCAGCCTGCACTCAATCAAAGTTCTGCCTTTTTTTCTAAGTGACACATTGGAAGTGAAAACAAAAACATCCGATTGGGCAAAGAACTCCGGAGGAGCGGGTTTGACATTTCAAAAAGCAAATCATTGCATTTCTACCAAGCTTGTTGCATCTGCTCGGTGTAAAGTTTGTTCAACGTTTAAACGTTTTGCGTCCGGGCACTATTTTTGTCACCGAAACCATTTGCTCCGGAAGTTGACGGGTTGACGTGTTGCGTTCCGGGGGCAAATAGTGAAACAAAAGCTTTGCTACTTCCGGTTTGATCGTAGGCCACGCAGGTGACGATGTGTTGTGTTGTGCAACAGGGTCGCTGCAGATGGTCCAGCAAGAAAAGAGTGAAAGTTTGTACGCACAGTTGCATGCTGATCAAACAAACATGTAAACACTAAGAACACTTAACTTTATAACTAATTAGTTTTTTTATTTATTCAAAAACGCCATCAAGATACCAATAATGATCGCAACAGCAAACATCGTAAAACCTCTTCAATCTTTTCATTAGTCCCGTCTTATGTCCCACTTCCCATAAACTTAATCCTTTTCTTTTCGCATTTGCTTTGGCTTCCTTAAGATCCCTTTTATGCTTGTTGCTTTCCTAAACAATAAAGACCTTCTGCACAAAAGATCCTCAACTTCGACCCTTTCGCGTGTGGTGAGGTGTAAGAAAAGGGAGGACTGGCAAAGGTAATTGCGTCAAAAGCGAACGAGCGTCATCCGTTCGTTCACCGGGGTTGAATACCTTAGCATAGGTGAGGACGGGCTCACGTGATGTGTGTTGCGTACGGCAGGAATCGTTTGTGCCACAGGTCGTTCTGGTTTAGTCATACAACAGCCACGATCGGTAGCGGGATCGTAGAGAGTAGTCGAGCCGGTTAAGAAGTTTTGTGTTCGGCAAGGTGACTCAGTGTTTGGTGATTTTTTGTTGAGTTATATCGTGGACTGTGTGATTTTTATTGGTGTTGTTTATTATGGTATAAATTGTGGTGTTTTGTATATAACAATTAGTGGCTCTAAGAAATCGTGGTTATAAGAAAAGCATTGTGAGAAATACTGTCAACATCGGAGATATTCTACAGTCGCTGAGATATAAAAAAAACTGTCCTAATGTTTCATCTGATAATAAAGCTAGTGACTATGGTTAAATAATCTACCGAATAAAAGATTTCGTTCGCAGGACTATCCTCGAAAAGAAGTCAAGGAAAGCCAGTAACAGCAGGTCAAGAACTCTCGTGGTCGTAGAGCCAGATACAAAGAAGTCGAATTAGAACATTTTGCTTAAACGATGTGTGTAAATGAGCAAAAATTGTTTAGAACTTTGAACAAATATGGAAGCATTTAAATTCAATGAAGAACTTAGGATTTTTTAAGAACTCGATGTGCATCAAATGCACAGTAAACTGAAATTAAGGAACGGCTTGATGGCTTAGAGCTGCATGCAAAATCTAATCAAGAATGTCAGCATCATCTCGAAGTTATAGTGGAACAGAAGAAAAATTATTTCAACCTATAACACTTTCTACTAAAATTTTCTAAACCCTATGAAAACTTGAAAAATATTAATCAAAATTTCTGTTTTCCTAATCTTGAATAATATTCTGAGAGCCATTAATATTAGATCGTGAATGTAGAATTATGGCTTACTCAACTATTCAAAGCTGCACAGATGAGGAATAAGCCGAATTTTAGTTAAAACTTCAATCAGTTTCTAGCGCTACCACACACACACACATGGTTTTTCTAACCAATTTCTTTCGTAAATCTAAACAAATACTCGAAAATTGTTGATCAAACTGTTTCAAAAAGGATTTAACCAGTTTTGTGTCAAATCCAAGACTAAACCATGAAAGCATTATTCAAACTCAACATTTGTTAAAGGTTGGGGCGGCCCGGTGGTAGATGTGACAGCGGCGCCGATCTTCACATGGCAGGACCGGGGTTCAAGTCTCATCTGGACCGTTCCCCCATAGTGAGAACTGACTATCCAACTATGCGGTAACAATAAGTCTAGTAAGCCAGAAATGGCAGGCATGACCTAAGAGGTCGTTAGGCCAAGAAAGAAGAAGAAGATTTGTTAGAGATAAAGAAGTCATATGTAGCTAAAGTTAATACGGCCAGGCCGTTCTAAATGATAAAAAAAAGTTATGTTTTTAATATTTTATGTGCGACTTTCACAACTGTTTTACAAAGCCAAAATACTAATATTTGAGCGATTACTTCATTGTTCTCAATATGAAGTATACACTGTACAGGTAGAACTGGACTCTGTCGCACGACCATCAGAAGTATATTTAGACAGAAATATTCCAGTCCTGTTTGATGTTTTTCCAATTGAAATTGTAGAGTTTTTCATATAAATTGTCTAGTTCATCTAGTGCTGTGTTGAGAAAGTGCTACGGAGTTCAGCTCTATCTTTAAATTATCCTCTTCAATATCCCTCTAGAATTAGCTAGTTCGTCTCGGAAAAACCAGTGTATGTTTGCTACTCCAGTATCAACATAAACATTTGAATTCTTCATATAAGCCTCTTATACTACCCAGTAACTGTTTGACTGTTAATCAACCGTAAATACTAAACTGTGATACTCAACTTAATCTAGCAGCCGAAATATCTGAATGTTCTTAAAATTCTGAACATAGTAAATGAAGTTTTATACAGTATCCCACTCCCGGCGTTCATTTTGCACAATAAAAACCAAACATCTACAAATGAACCAAAATCCAGTGTACCTCAACATCACGCCAGTGTATTCCGAACCAACTCACACTACCGATAGACAGATAGTTTGTATGCAAAAATATTTCCACACAACACTCTCAGCGCCAACGGAATGTCGAATGGAAAATCTCGCCTAACACGTCGGATCGAAAATATCACACATTCTAATCACCATTCCAGTACGCTGTGTGGTGGTGCGTCTTCACAACCCAAAAACCAAACGACTGTCCACCATTTTATTAGTTGCGTCCGAGTAGCTGTGCGCATGAATAGGACAATGGTCCGGTGTGAGAGAGCGAGAGAAAGCGTGTTAAAAAAAAACAGGGAATAGTTTTTGCCCAGAACCGGACCGGACACAAAGGGAAATGCTCAACCCACACCCATACAGGCACGCATGCACTAAGAACGAGAGAGAGAGAGAGCGAGAAAAAAGATGAGGAAAAAAGGTCGACATCCGGTTGCGTTGAAACAACGCGTTTTCCCTTTTTCCAGGGTAGCGATGGTGATGGTTGTTGTGCCGTCATCTTTGGGGAACGGTAAACGAAGCACTCGAAGCGAACGGTTTAAGTGGGTTGGCTAGTTATAAGTTTATGTGTGCTTCGGTAGTCCTTGCCGCCCTCGCCAACCTCCCCAACCCCGCTAAACGCCACCTCCAGTGACCAAACATGCCGTGCAAAATGTGTGAACGATTTCCATCTGAACATTCCAGGCCCAAAAACGACCCGACCCCGAGGAAAAACTCTTCCCGAAACCGTGTACCGCTGGACGAGGGTAAAAGTGATCGCTTTACGATGCCCGATACGGAAGGTTGGCGAACGTGGGGGTTGTTTTTCTTACCGTCCATCCACTTTACCCCACCACCACCACCACCACCATCATCCGGTTACGTTACTATCCTTTTTTACTATCAACCAATAGTCCGAAAAACCCTTCCGGTTTTCTCGTGCGGACCTTCGTTATGCATTTATTTTCTAATAAAATTGACTCGTTTTCTTGTTACGAGCCAAAGCCACCGTAGGGGGGGGTTAGAATCCTAGGGTAGGACGAGTCGACCGGTAAGAAAAAGTGAGCCCAGTTTCCTAACAGCTAACAGCACTGGCCATGGGACTGTGTGTTGGTGGGAGTTCAGCCCCTCTTCGCACTGAGAACTGTGGCGTACAAGTCCGTAGGTAGTTTTGCAAACTGGACGATACAAAACCCGGACGCAAACCTCCGGGTGTCGGAAGCTGCTACCGCGAGAGAGAGAGCAAAGGGAAACGAAGGGAACGCCTTTGGTCCTTTTTCCGGGGGCGAACGAGGGTTTTTCGCAGTTTTCCCCCAAGCCATGCAGAAGGGGTTTGTTTAGAGAGGACATTCTCTCGGATGGCTGGGAAAAAAGGGATTCTGTCCTACACGTGGCCAACCGTCCGTGTCGTGTGGCTGTGTGCGTGCATGTCTGTGCACATTTGTGTGAATGTGTCAATATTTGCCGGTATGAGGTTATAAAATGGGCGTCCAGCCTGGGAGGTAGTATGTGTGTGTGTGTGTGTGTTTGTCGGTGCAAAAATGGTCGGCATGTGCTAACAAGATACGGGGAATTTCTGGTGGCCCACCCTGGACGAAATGGATGAATATTGAGATTGTCTTCAAAACCCTCGGCATGCCGGGGTTTTCACCACCACCGCTACATCCGGACGGACTATCTTTTTCCACTTGACCACAGTCTGGGCATGAAAACGGTACAAAGAAGAAGAAGAAGCGAAAAGAAAACAACAACACGCAAAATAGGGATGAACCGACTGACGTGGTTGTTATGGGTAACTGCAAAGCCCCGGTAACTTCGATTTTCAAAGCGAACATTTTTCTTTCCTTTTGGGCAGCCTTTTACTGGCAAGGAGGACATAGCAAAAAAACAACAATTTTCTTCTCACCCACTAGCGCTAAACTTATCCCTTTTCTAGTTTTCCGGACAGGACAGGATATAGAGTATGTGTGTGCATGAGGGAGAAACATTGGAAGGACAACACATATTTTATTTAATAGAAATAAATAGACAAGGGTTCGCATGCTTTTACTTTATCGTACGGACATTCCTTTTTATGCGTTTTATTCGCTCGTTTCCCGGGTAACGGGCTGTGGATGCTATGGGGACAGTCCTTTGAAGGACACCGGGGATTGTTCCCTTGGGATGCGTATATGTGCGAGCATGTGTGTTTGGGTGGAAGTGTCCATTTTCTTCTCCCTTAAACTGACAACTGCGTCACGAAAGAAAGCAACAAAAAAAGGTCGTTGTGACATTTCGCACATGCTTAAGAATGTAAATTTAATGTGCTAATGAAGAAGTACTGAGACGAATCGATGCGTCTTGTAATTCGATTATTTGATCCAGCTTCACTTTAAACATAAAAACTACATACGAGCAGAAAACAGAAAACAGAAAGTACAGCTTCCTTCCTTTTAAAAGCTTCTCGCACTCACTAAACACCACTTTCAATCAACTTTGCCTGTTCTTCCGTTGAGAGCAAATTTGAGGTGAATAGATTCAATCAGTTCATAAAATATAATCCACTTCCAGCACTGGAGCTCTCGTGCACTATTCACTATCCGATGCACCGAGGCTTATGCAGGCAGGCTACGCCGCTAACAATAACAACAACAAAAAAACGCAACAACCGACCGGAAGCCGAGCAAGCATTAACAATGGCGCGTGCAGCAAAGCGGGAGGGCCAACCATTTCTTAGAACTAAGCCGGGGCGCCCAACCAGCGCCAGATTCGACTCTTGTTTCTTACCTATGCAGGCTTCCGGTTTCCGGAACCATTAGCCGAACGGTCCGGTAGGTTCTGCACAATGGTAAATATTGTGGTTTTGGATATTATGGTCATTTTTGTGGTAGTTATTACTTATCAATACTCATGATCTTAATCGAGATTGAAACGTTTAACAAAACTAACATCAGAATTTTGTCAAAATAAAAATTCTTATTATTAACATCTCCTCCCACTGTGCGAAACCTCGCATCAGGTGCATCGAACTGAAACTTCTCAATTTCATCCTCTCTAGTTCTTTGGTGAACCTTTTGTGATGCATGATGTCCAAAAACCCAAAGCAGTGCCCTCTTATAAACCTCGCCCGCTGCCTGTTTCCCCAGCAGAACAATGTGCAACCATTTCGGAACCAATCTCTTAAAACACTTTTCTCGTACCGAAGCATAATAACATCTCGCATGCACTGATACCTACCAGCATCTTCGAGTTCCCACCAGGGAAAACGTGTGATGGAAGGCTCACAAAGCCGGTCTCCTCCGAACCTTAGGTCCAAAAAGTCCAAGAATAAATTGAATTTATTTTATTATAAAATTAAATCGCTTTAACCAACGCATATCATTGCGTACGATCGGCCAGGAGTTAATTTTCCTACCTCCCAAAAGGCCAGTGGTTTCTGTGGTTATGTAAGAGTCCCTTTACCTAGCTCACGTCACACACAACTAGACTCGGCCAATCTTGCCGGTCGGTCGGTCGGTTGAGAATCTTCTATCCTTAATCGGACGGCAATCGATCGATCCGACCGAAGCTTGTTAGAGAACTTCACGTTTGCTGAGAACACACACTACTTGAACCTGACAAGAAGCACCGCAAGTGGAAGAATTCATTAGGAATTCTAATCACCCTGGGTCAAGATAACAAGCGTCCATTTATGGTAACTATCGGAACCGAAAACGACAACTTCCCTCCCTTGCTTCCCTGGCGAATGGAAAATGGTCCGGATGGGCCAATGGGTATCCTAACGGCCGGTAGCTAACTGGTAACTGTCCAAAACCGTTATCATGTGCTATTTTTCATCACCAAACTTCAACCCCCAACGTCATGCCGGGGGCCGGTACCAGCGTACCGAGCTAGTCACGTACCAAGGCCCGGGAGCGATGGAGTAATTTTTAGCGTAAGCAGTACCATTTTCTCTGCTACAAACACACAAACGCACACGCAGGGATGAGTGGTACTCCACCGATAACTTTACCCCGAAAGTGGGATTATTTATATTTTCCAAAGCGATAAATAATTCCTCCAACTACCGGAGCTCCTGCCGGGAATTCTTTGCCTGGAGAAGAGGCCGGAAATCGTTTTATGGTTGGCAGTCGGTGTATGCATCCGTAGACGAGTGTCTGATTTTTCATTCCTTGGACAAGAGTTCTAGATGCTGGATGTGGAGTTTATTTTTATTTGTATTCGCAAAGCAAAAAAACCCCACGACGTCATCGCTCAAAAAGCCTTCATCGGACGATCGGACGGTGGCGTCAATTCCCTTGGTGAATATTAGTTATTCTGTCCGAGGGCTGTGCAAAGAGAGAATGAGTTAGAATAATATAGCATTTGTTGTAAGTTGTAGCACAAATATCGAACAACTTGAGAGCAAATCTCGACTAGATCATGGTCCTTTCGAGACTGTTTTTGTGCAAAGCACCAGAATTTAGAAATCTTGTAGAGTTTTTTGGCCTATATTAGCAAACTGACTCCATGTTTCAAAAGGTTCCATTACCACAACAGTATTGCACTTAACCGAAATCACCAAAATGTCTTCTATCCTCCAGCTTACCGTCATCACTCTCGACATCAATTGGACCGTTTCGGAAGTGACTTCACGATAGGCGCCCGGTTTAAAGACAGCTAATCGGAGCATAAACATGTCCGACACACTCTCCATCCTCCCTTTTTCCTTCGGTAATCATCCATCCATTGCAACGACACTGTCGTCCTTATCCTGCTCGTATTGGCCTACATCGACGGTGACTTATTAATAGGGCCTCCTAATCCAGGCCGACGACCGTGTGTATTAATTTTGGGTTTTCTTCGGGCACCCGCAACTTCTCGTTACAAAGTCGCAGCGTACATTTGTGTGCGACAAAGTTCCAACTGTCCAACGAAACAGCACCATTTCCCGCTGACGGAAAGGTTTAGGTGCAAAAGATTGCTCCGAGAAAGAAACCGCTCACATTCATCATGCTTTCAAACACGAAATTGGCTATTTCGGCCCTGGCAAGTGCCGGCTTCATGCATGGTTAGCTCGGAAAGTCCTCCTACAATCACACCCAGCCGCACATCCACGTCCGTACAGCATTTCAAGCGGGGTTTTCGGAAAACCCCGGTAGAGTGTTTAAAACCCTTGCCACCGTGCTTGGGCTTCCCGGGTCGAGCTAATAAATACGTTGAACAATCGAAAACTCTTCATTCTGATCCACACACACGCATACAGAAACCCTTCTTGCATGTCGAACAAAGGCAAAGGGCTAGCCAGTTCAGAATTTAAATAATGTCACCTACTTAGCCCATGACCATAAGCATCTAATATCCCGTCCCGTTCCAAGCGTCTCTAGCCACGGCGAACGCGCACTCACACATGGCAGTTCGAAAATCAGTCAGGCAGAATATTGTCCCTTCGGACGAGCGACGGCTACAACCAACCCGGGCCAAAGGAACCGAAACGGTGACCGAAATTTAAATCAAAGACTTAAGAACTTTTCATATTTCTTCCGGACGGCCCAGCAGCCGAGCCGTCTCGGACGATTGCGAACGACGACTCCGAGCGCGGAGGGACGGACGGGGGACGTGGCAGTGCCAAGCCGGAGGTCGAATTGAAAACGGTTCGTTGCGTTTCACGGTTCCAGAGGAAGGAAAATGGCAGCCCGGGAATGGGCATGCTAATGTAGATACGACTTTTGGTCATTCGTTTTTCGGGGTGACACTGTCACTTTTGCACGTACGGTGAGACCTGGAACCCGAACAAACTGGAACGCTGAGAAAACTTCCGTCTTCCTAATCCCCCAGGTCTATTTTTCTACGTTGAACAATCGAAAACTCTTCATTCTGATCCACACACACGCATACAGAAACCCTTCTTGCATGTCGAACAAAGGCAAAGGGCTAGTCAGTTCAGAATTTAAATAATGTCACCTACTTAGCCCATGACCATAAGCATCTAATATCCCGTCCCGTTCCAAGCGTCTCTAGCCACGGCGAACGCGCACTCACACATGGCAGTTCGAAAATCAGTCAGGCAGAATATTGTCCCTTCGGACGAGCGACGGCTACAACCAACCCGGGCCAAAGGAACCGAAACGGTGACCGAAATTTAAATCAAAGACTTAAGAACTTTTCATATTTCTTCCGGACGGCCCAGCAGCACGAGCCGTCTCGGACGATTGCGAACGACGACTCCGAGCGCGGAGGGACGGACGGGGGACGTGGCAGTGCCAAGCCGGAGGTCGAATTGAAAACGGTTCGTTGCGTTTCACGGTTCCAGAGGAAGGAAAATGGCGGGACGTGGCAGTGCCAAGCCGGAGGTCGAATTGAAAACGGTTCGTTGCGTTTCACGGTTCCAGAGGAAGGAAAATGGCAGCCCGGGAATGGGCATGCTAATGTAGATACGACTTTTGGTCATTCGTTTTTCGGGGTGACACCGGCACTTTTGCACGTACGGCGAGACCTGGAACCCGAACAAACCGGAACGCTGAGAAAACTTCCGTCTTCCTAATCCCCCAGGTCCATTTTTCCATGTCCTTGGACGCAACGCACGGAGGTAGGGGACAATGGCAAACGATGGATAAATCAAAGTGATTAAAATTCCTGCCAGCATGAGTCTTAGGACGAACAGGAAACCGGTCCTGCCAACTGGGCGAGATGTTCAAGCCGCGATGACCAAACGCTTAAAATCCCCTAACGAACGTCTTGGGACATGGGAATTAATTTTTGAGGTTAGGTCAACGAGCTCCCTATCTCTTGACATTTGTGGACATTACACGAGAGTCTCGTCTTCCTTTTGTTTTATGCAATCTAGCAATTTAAATACTAGCTCGGTGTGTATGTGTGTGTGTCCTCAGTTCCTTTCTATATACAGATCGATATATTCTTCAATAGACAAGAACTATTTACTCTCCCCGGAGCGTCTTATCATTCCCAACATACTCAAAGTGTCTACTTTGCCACAACAGAAAAACGCCCATTTCCCCGAGACCTAAGTCCAAACTACCTAGACGTCCTTTTTACCGCTGGGAGGGCTCTGTCCACAGACGGGCATCCAAATGTTTGTTTTTGCGAGAGGCGAGCGAGGCAACTTCTTCGACCCATGTTTGTGTTATCCCCCCGAAACAAGCTTAACCTCCTTTACCCAAAAAAGCCTTCTGCTCGGTTTTTGGGGTTTTTCAGTTTCGGACAGCGACCATGTTGGTCCTGTTACCAGGCCCCCCCCCCCGGTAAGAATTACTTCTAGTGTACACAAACTCGCTTCTAACACACACGCAGCGAGACTTCCTCACATGCCAAAAAAGGGAAAAACCGGTAGCGAATCAAGCCGCGATGACCAAACGCTTAAAATCCCCTAACGAACGTCTTGGGACATGGGAATTAATTTTTGAGGTTAGGTCAACGAGCTCCCTATCTCTTGACATTTGTGGACATTACACGAGAGTCTCGTCTTCCTTTTGTTTTATGCAATCTAGCAATTTAAATACTAGCTCGGTGTGTATGTGTGTGTGTCCTCAGTTCCTTTCTATATACAGATCGATATATTCTTCAATAGACAAGAACTATTTACTCTCCCCGGAGCGTCTTATCATTCCCAACATACTCAAAGTGTCTACTTTGCCACAACAGAAAAACGCCCATTTCCCCGAGACCTAAGTCCAAACTACCTAGACGTCCTTTTTACCGCTGGGAGGGCTCTGTCCACAGACGGGCATCCAAATGTTTGTTTTTGCGAGAAGCGAGCGACGCAACTTATTCGACCCATGTTTGTGTTATCCCCCCCGAAACAAGCTTAACCTCCTTTACCCAAAAAAGCCTTCTGCTCGGTTTTTGGGGTTTTTCAGTTTCGGACAGCGACCATGTTGGTCCTGTTACCAGGCCCCCCCCCCGGTAAGAATTACTTCTAGTGTACACAAACTCGCTTCTAACACACACGCAGCGAGACTTCCTCACATGCCAAAAAAGGGAAAAACCGGTAGCGAAACTCCCCACACTCTGTGGGGTGTCCTGGTATAGCTCCGGGGCAGTTTTGAGAAACTTTTCAGCTAAATGTGTTCTGATCCTCAAAATTCTCTCTACACAGACACACACACACGTCTCAGCTCAGCTCCACGCCGGGTGGTCCAGCTCGATAGGACTGTTGGAATGTTTTTCCTCTTCCATTTCCTCGAGGACACTGGCCACCTCCGACAAGCGTTGGACATCATCGGTTTTGGTCGAGTGGTCTGTTTGTTTTTCCAAACCATTTTCTCTGCCTGTATATAGCGGGTGGGAGAAGAAACCACATTGCAGAAATGGCCTTCCGGACGGCTCGAGGCGTCTCGTAATTCGTATCGGACCCTTGCCAAACGGGTGTCGCTGTATGTTTTTCGAGCAAACGCAATGATGGTGAGGTGTGTTTCGTTTTGTCCAAAACTCCGTGCTTCAACGGGGGCGTGTGTTTTCGCATCCCGCATCGTCTACAGAGAACTTGGGGCTTTGTTTATTTCCTGTCTAAATTAAAATGAAAACCGAACCGATTCCGACACAACCCGTTTCCCTGGGAGCAACTCAAACCACAGCAGTGTGCTGTGTTTTCCGCTTTAAAATTTCAAAACCCAATCGTGTTTGTGCTTTCAATTTGTGCCCATCGAACAAACTTTGCGTGCCCCGTTTGCCCAACGCCGCTTTTGCCAGTTTGTCGGTCGGGCGTTCGGTGAGCATAATTTTAATTTTCAACACCGAGCGTTTTTCAATGGCTTAACTGTGTTTCGTTTCGCTTATGCTGTGCGTGAAGTAAATAGGAATGCCTACAGCAGCAGGAACTAACGCGTCTGGGAGATACGAACAGCTGGCTGCGATCCTATTGATTGGTTATTGATTAAGCTGAAGGGTTATGGCTACCCTGCGGCACAGACGCAAAAAAAACCCTCTCGCGCGTGTGTGTGTGTGTCGTATGCAAAGGATTCCCGGTACGCGGATGCATGCATAAATCGAATTAACCTCGCGCGAGTGAAGCACCATGCGGTTCCGCTTGGTCCTTGAGGGGTCGGTAAAGGATTAGGATGCCGTCGACGAAATGGGGTGTCGGATGCACAGACCGTTAATGCAACCGTTGACGAGATGTTCCAAACGAGCCTGCTTTGGGTTGTGCGTATGTGACAGCTGCACAATAGAACAGCTCAGTCCGCTTCACGGCAGGATAAACAATTTTCTGCGAGACAATATCGCCCCTTAACAGTTGCACGTACTGACCTACATTTCATGCGCAACTTGATGATGATCTTTAATTATTATAAAATCCACAATTCGGTGGTACACATACAGTTTGTTATAAAATTCTCCCATTTTTTTTGTTGAGAAAACCCAAGAGTGGTAAGTACGCGCGTCCCAGAAATTCCCCACCATCTCGTCAGCGATCTCGAATGGTACTCACCTCATGGACGAATTTGCCGTTCAACGTGGAACGCGCGGCTCAAGAGATCCCCGCTCTTGTCAAGTGTTTGGTATGGCTCTTCAGCTCACTGTTTATAAAACACTTCAACCGATCAACCGAACCCATCATTCGCGGGCAGGTTGTCTTTGGAGTTAAATCGTAGAGGGTTTTTTTTTGGTTTTGGACAGCAACAACACCACCATGAAGCAGCAGCACCTAGAAACAGCAACAGTAGTCATCGGTGTTGCTGTCTTCTGCCTATCAATCGGACAAACTTTCGGAGCTGAGGAAGCCATCGAAAAACAAGATCTCGGCGAAATACAAACGATCGTGACGGATCTTATCGAGAGTGGGTAAGTTTTGCACCCTCGGATGGTTCACGTGAAGGTGAATATTAATTTCGGAATTAATGTATTCCAGCATAAACATCACACTAGAGGAGCACCAGCTACGCTTCATCAAAGGCGACACACAGAACCTGCTGATAGAGAACTTTCTTTTTGCCACCGCCGATGGACTTGTATTTACCGTGAGCTCTGAGAAAGTTATCGGTGAGTTTTAGCAGTTAAACAACTGCTTTCGAAGTATTTCTTTTTAACTATTTCAAATGTGACATCCCTTTCTAGATAAAAACTACAAACCAAAGGTAGTCTCCTATCTCGATGTGAGCGAAGATGACGCACAGAAAGTGCTTCTATCACTGCTGGGCGGAGGTAACATTAAGGCTTTAACCGTTAAAAAAGCACGATGATGACGCCACGGATTCCATTCAAATCTTCTTATCTGTTAGCCTTTCGAAGCTGATCATAATAAAGTGTAGACCCCAACCACACACACACACACACATGTCTCACACCGTTCGTATCGCCATTCTTTGTTGCGGGCAGAGTACGAAAAGAAAACCAGTTCCAGTATGCTTTTTGCACAGCTTCGCTTCTTTACTCGGTGCAAACTATATCAACGTGGGGAGGTCAGTCAGTTCCGGGGAACTGTGTACTGTGTCAAACCAATATTTTCCACTGAATTTCATCACCAACTAGATGCGCTAGATGCGCTGGTGATAACAAGATTCTAGCAAACGCGACATCCACTGTGTACTAGTAGTAGTGGTGGTAGTCGTCGTTGTCGTCGTGGGTCGTAACTTCAAGCTCAACTCCCCCATTGCATTCCACCACAATTATGCAAAGGCACCGTACTGTGGGCAGGCAATTGAGTCTTTAAATATCACTTCACACTGTAGTTGATCAATCAGTTCCACCAGTCGCCGCTCGTGATGTATCGTTGGCAGATATTCGTGCTACTGCTGCTGTCTAGCGGCGGTGTCATTAGCGTGACACTGGGCAGCGTGTTTCAAGTGTTTTCTGTACCCTTGGAAACGGTCGACGTTGCCGGTTACTGTGATCGATTAGAGAGCGAACTAGCGGCTACGGATTCTTCGATCATTTTGCTACAAATTGGACGCCCGAGCAAGGCGTACGAAGTGATATCCGGCGATCGGAACACAACCAGAGCTTCGGGCTGTCAGCACCTGGAGGAGAGTGACGTACGTATTGGTGAGGATCCCAACGCAATGGAACTTATTGTGCAGCAAATACACGACAGGTAAGAATTCGGTGTACAACTCTGCCCAGTGTTTTATCTGAACACTGATGAGATTCGCTTCACTCTAGCGTTATCGCCGTAAAAAGGCATCGCATCGTAGAGTACATAACCCTACTCACACCGGACGGTGAATATCTGCTGACCCTTGAGCGTACCGGTGATTTGGAAGGTAAGCGCAATCGAGCCAGCAAGTTATATGGTTATCTGGGTTTTCTTAATTTCTTTCCTTCCCACATCCACAGAACCGATTGGTCTGGAACCAAAGTTTGGTGGCGCTAGTGCGAAAGAGAAGCTGCTGCTGTCACTCGTCGGCGGTGGTAGTGGTGGGCGTGTTAAGAGTTTCGAGCGACTTAAAAAACCCTAGTCCTCTTCTCGACCTCACGCATCAAAAGATGGCAGGTATCAAGATGCTACCAGCGCCATGACCTCCGGTCCGGTGTAGATATATCGGTGTACGCCCGGAACCCGGGTCTAATCTTCATCTAATCCCGTCCGACCGAAAGCGACCAAATATCCCACCGAAAGACAAACAAATCCAATTATAATTTATTACAAGAAGCGATAACATATAGCCGTACGTAGGTTCCTGGGAGGGAGGGCTTAAATCGTCACATCGGGTTGACGAAAGAGGGAGCGGGGGGATGCTGCTCAATCTCAATATACCCACCGAACTTCCCACAGGACCACGTTCAAAGCCGGTAAACTTCGAATAAATATTAGCCCATGCTGCTGCACGTCCTAGCCTCCAGTGTCCGAACCGTTCCCCAAAAAGTATGAACATTGAACCGAAAGTATTTCCTCGCCCAAGCTTTTTAACCTTTATCATTCGAGGAGTTCGGTGAGCCTTTCTCCGGCCGCTGCCTACTACCATCCATCTCTAATCATTCGACCCGAGTGTGAAGAATCACCGCCCCGAATCCCATTCACACAATCAACCACACAGGTTGGTTGCTGGTTCTTGTGGCTTGCGAGTTTTAACGAAACCGTTCCACCTTCACTTCCGGGGGGGGAGGGCTAAGTTTCTCGGTGCGATTCTTGCCGGAAGCTGGCGAATCTTCGAAGTAAACTTAATTGAATGAAATTAATAATAATAAATTTATTCGTGACTAAACTAACTTGACCGTACTTTAAATTTATCATCTTGGGCAGGAAATCTCGACCGAAGAACCTTTCTCCCTCGTAGCAGCATGAGAGATTGGGGATGGAGAGTTGCTTCAGTATGATAAGCCAGAAGAGGTACTGTAGACGTTGACATGGAGCAGCTTTCCGAGCAGTTCTCAGTGAATACAGGAACAACACAGACGCGGTACAAAAAATCGCTTCTCACACGCTCACTCGCTTGGTAGATGTTTTATTATAAAAATCATTTTAAGAAGTGGTTAAAATCGTATCACCAGGTAAGTTTTCTGTACGTTCGCTCCACTATCCAACCAGTGAAAGTAATGCCGCCTGTTTCGGATTAATCCTATTGCCTCCTCCAATACCGAGACATGGCTGTTCCGTCACATCGCTACCGGTTTCGTTTGGCGCTCCAGTCGCGGTATCAACGTTTTGACACGGATGTTCTTCCGCAGGCTCAGATTCTCCATCAAAACGAGTACCTAATCCTTCACTATTGGGAGCATTATTGGTACCGGTTGGTTGCTGCTGTGGCACTTGCTGTTGAGGCACTTGCTGTTGAGGCACTTGCTGCTGTGGCACCTGCTGCTGTGGAGCTTGTTGTCCCCAACCAGGACCCCACTGTTGAGCAGGTTGCTGTTGGCCAAAGCTGAACGGGAACGCTGACGGTACACCTAGCGACACACCACCGATCGGGGCCTGCACTCCAATGTTACCCGGAAAGAAGTTACCAGGAAACTGTGGTCTGCAGAATATATAAAACAAGAAGCTTAAGACTTCAATTGTGGTACATCAGGCTACAAAACGCACATACCGTGCGGAGGCTAAATCAACCATAAAGCACACAGCAAGTACCAACAGCAATCGTACGTTCACCATGGCGACCCGTTCGCGATCGTAATGCAACTAACGCTGACCAACAGATCGCGATCGGCCGTAACCTCTAAAATTTGCAAAATCCCAATACAAATCTCAACCCATTTCGTGGGTTATTCATCCCTTACAGTAGCATCATTATGAGCTCAGCATTTCTATGATTTATATGCGTTCCAAAAATTGATGATAAATATTGTTGTTAAAAGAAAATGTTGATAATTTTTGTCCGCCAATGTTTTGTAAAACAAACATGTGCAACACAAAAGTAGTATCATTATAATCGTGAAAGATGTTCTTTCCCAACAAGCACCTACGCCTACATTTACATCATCACCTGTAATCTTATCGGATCGGTGTGGTCTTCAGCTTTTGCTCTGTGTGTGATGATGCTACACGTTTTGTCTCGCACACCAACAACAACACCTTCTCGCGTGAGGGAATAAGATGTTTTCCGGTTTCTAAACCGGTTCCCCTCCTGTATTTTTTTTTTTTGCTGGGCTCCTCTCTTCAGCAGAATTCGTGCGAGTCGAAATAAATTGATTGTTATCAATGAGCACGACGCAGTAACTAGTAGCACACACTGGGCATGATTTGCAAAAATGTTGCAGCGCTTGGAGATACGTATAGAGAGAGAAATAGAGAGATTAAAATAGAAAAATTTACAATATTTTATTAACGAAAACAAAACCATTCTTTAGCGAAGGCACCAAGACCTACAAAATGGACGCGGCTTAACCTACGAGCGAGAGTAGAAGCTTGCTATCGATTCGATTCCCTAGACCACTGTCGTCTTCTGTCGGTTCGGTAGTACTTTCCTCCTGCGGGTCTTTCGTAATGTCCGATCCTGGCCAGGAGGTTGTCCAGTGATGCTGTCCGGGACCGTGACCACTCGTCGGGGTCGGTGTGGTGTAATACTGGGCAGGTCGTGCAGTGCTTAAGATCGTAAAACGATCATCACCACTAGGAGGGAAATAAAAATCATCCACATGTGGACGAACTGTGGTGGTGGTTGTAGTGGTTGTTGCTGTTGGAAGCTGCTGGTTGAAACTCTGGTAAGGTCGTTGCCACTGGTTGAATTGATTTATCTGCTGCAGTGAGGGAAACAGCAGACCGAGAGGATTCGCACGCACTGGTTCGTTCTGAGCTGGACGGTTGCGGTCCCTCGTTCCCTCACTTCCGAACGTTGTCCATGCTGCCTTCATCTCGGAGTTGACCACCTCTACCGGACTGTCCCGGAGGTTAATATCATCTGCACGCTCTTGCACCTTCACTGCTGGAGTCGCTGTAGTAACGCACTTAAACAACCGTTGCAAACCGGGAATGTTTATCGCACCGCCACAAGACAAACCTCCCATTCTTGACGTCGGTGGTCGTGTGGTTGTTCGTTGTGCCAATCGATATGTCAGCACTGGTTCTAATTGAGACCTGCAAACAAAAATGTCCGGCCCAAGATTAGAATCATTCCTGAGGAATTGCTTCCAATGCCGCTTCCAACACTTACCGTACAGCAACAACCGACCGGAGTATACCGTCCACAGTTGCCGCTTGATCGGCACCTGCGACACAAGACAAGCTCACCACCAGCCAGCAGCTGGCGATTGCGAGTAGCTTCCTCAACTTCCCGTTCATGACTACGGCGGAAGGCACGGCAAAAGCTCCAATGAGCCTAGCCTCCATCAAGCGTAGATCCCCAACACACACGTTTGTCGACGATTGGCTGTCAATAGCCCAGAAAAAAAAACAAAAGCACAAAAAAGGACAACAATCTCTAAACTATCACGAATTGCTAACGCAGCACGGCCAACTGAAATTCCCCGTCCATTTCGGCGCGTCACACACCCAATCAGCAGAAGCATTAGCAGCTAACAGCCGAACAAAAACAATCTGCCGATCGCATCGATGCCGATCGATCGAGAGCATCACGCCGAGCCATAAGTGTGGGGAAAAAACCCATAAGCCGCCCAAAACATTCTGCAACCACCTGTGCGCAGGCAGGTAGCTCTCCATTCAAGAGGGCCCGTGAGCACTGCTAGCTGAGTGTGCGTGTTGACGTCTGTAGGTTTTTGTGTTGCTCATTTAGCAACCATCATGCGCTCATCATTAACATGCCCTTACGCCGCTTATTAATCATCCGGTGCTAAGCTTAAATTCACTGCTTACTACCGCACGGTACGCAGCATCACTTGAACCTGCGTGACCTTCACCAACAAATGGCCTACCGAATGATTCCGGTTTGCTTGTTTTCCCTTCAAAACTTAACAATCGGAAAAACGGGAAACACACAACAACACCCCAAGAGGGATCCTGCGCCTAAGATCAGATCTGGACCACAACAGCCAGAATCTCTACCATTTGCGTGCCCTAGGTCAAAAGTTGCTGACCACTGGTCAGCGCCCGAAAAGTCCCTCGGTAACGATTAGCAGTGGCTCTTAATTGGACATGATGTTGATGATGCTGGGGATTATTTAACACCGGACGCAAAAAAAAAAACAAAATTAACACACGCACACACCCTGGATGCTGTTGACGCAGTTCGGCAAGTGTCAAGATCAAATCTGTAACACAATCTCCGACAGCCAACCCAACATCACCCGTAAACATGCGCATCCTCTGACCCACCACACTGCGAACCGGTAGACAGACTGACGAGTGACTGCTGCTACCGGCGACCAGTTCCAGCATCGACCACTTCACCACTCCTGCCGGTGCAGCTGACTGGTTCTCGGAACTCTCGGAAGGGATCGGTACCGAACGCAACTGGTTTGCGCCTGCGCATATACTTATGCGACAACGATTATTTAGCCAGAACACACAAAGCTGCAGCGGCGCAACAACAGCAATAAAAAAAACTGGTAGGATCACTTTTGATCGCTTGCTATAGTGAGTTCCGTTGAAGAATGTTAAATTAGGGCTTTATTTTTTGTTTTGCTTCTTTGCAAAGGGGAGAACGTGGTCACGCAACACAGTGCTATACCGGTTCATTCATGATGTGGATAAAAGAAAGAAAAACCGTTTTGGGAAAACCACCGAATAAAACGGGCCCCGAAACCAAGCCTTCGCAGCGAGAGTGTTCTCGATCGCCTTTTGGGTGGGTTGTTTCTGTTGATATTCTAATTTGCAAACGTAGCGACTAATTTTAAGCAAGCTTTCGACGCCATGTGATGAAATAGGAAAGACTCACCTTCAGAAACGAGCCTAGCGCTAGATGAAGAAGATGAGTTAAAGGGAGAATAGATACGATTCAGCTTTACGACTTTCCGAAAAGCCGTTAGACGAGCAGCGCGTTCTATGGCCGGTGAACTTTCCAACCATCTCGCACTCTTTCGGGAGTCCAATCAAGCGGACGGTTGCGTGCCTGTTCTGTTGTACACCTGATGAATATTTATTGCCGCCGGACAATTGGAAGCTTCAGTTCGGCAGGCAACTGACGTACGGTTTTGGAATTCGCGTCCCTACTGTCCACTTAGAATGACTGATGATGATACCTTCTTCTGTGGTGTGCGATCGCTTTGATGGATCCGATCCGAACGCAAAGAAGAAATCGTGCATAAAGACTAGAGAGCGATGACATACTTTTGTTGGAAGTGGAATAATATACCGTAGAGCGTTCTTTAACCGGTTTAACGATGGTGTTCCAGGAGCTGTAGAGCTTGAGGAACTGGTGTTTTAGATAACAGAGACTTTGCGAGGCTAGTGCAGCTGCAGAGTTTGTGTGCGCTTGAACGGTCGAAAACGAAAGTAAATCTCAAATTCTCGTACCAACAAACCGCTCCCAAGTAAACAGCCAGCTGTACATACATCGAGAGTTCTTGCAGCCGTTGGAGGTGTGCATATTTGACATTACTTTAAGCTCTGCTACGGGGGGAGAAGGTGTTAATTGAATGGCTCCAAAAATCACCCAAAACCTGAACCTTAGCAGTTCTACTTTATGCTCTGTTTCGATTTCGTAACGGAGTACGATCACCACGAATTCGGGTGCGAGTGAAAATCAGTGGAGGTTATGTTACTCTTGTCGCACCAAGCGAATCTTCAAACTGGTTTCTCATCAATATTATATTAAGATACTGATCCTCTATTCACGCCAAACGAACATTCTCCTTTAAGCTCGATGATGATGTTTCATGGCGCATGATCACCATTAACAAGCCTGACAGCAGCCACCCAGTACCGATGTACCTGATGGACAATGATGACTTCCTCGTTTAGCTAACCATTGCAACAAAACAAATTAACACAAATTGACCAACACCGTACAAAGGCGCCCTCTAGCCTTGAGAACTGTAATAGTTCTATTGATTCGATTAAACGTCCGTTGCCAATTGTGCAGCAGCTACCCAGACCAAAAGCCCACCCGATGGACTATGTTTACCTTGGTATTTTAGCAACAAAAAGTGGATCTTGATGGACAGAGAAGAAAGAAAAAAAACTACTATTCTTTACGATCATTTCCAACCAGAAATATCCTACATCTAATTTAATGCATCGCATCGCAACGGGTCCGATCAATGGCGATCGCCTTCCGCCTGTCGTAGCCAAACGAAGATGTAGTTCCGTGGACAAGTACCAACACCAACAAAAAACAAACGCTGAGCTTAAGCCGGTGAGAACACTTGGCATCTGGAAGGGAGCAAAAAAGCAACGAACCCCCAATCTCTTTTGACGCAAAACCTTTTTCTTCTATCGCCAAATGCGGCACGAAGCAGAAGCGGCTCGAAACTCGAACAGGTTGCCTGTCGCGTTTTCTCGCCGATATCCCGTCACGTGGCAAATCGATTCTGAAACCCGATTACCATTCGTTCGCTTCTTTTTTTTTTTGGAGACTCTGCTCAGTTTTCGGCAGTTGAGAATATAAAATTCGTACTACCGCTGCCGACCACACTCATTGGTTCGGTGTCGCTAGAACTGTCAACATGAAGCTCCTCGGAAGTGGTGGCAAGTGCGTGGAAACCGGTGCGGTGATAGGTCTGGTGCTGGTTGGTGTTTTACTGTCACAGTTCGGACCGTCCAGTGCGTTCCTGACCGTGAAACACGTCGTGACGGAGCGTATCTCCAACCAGACGGAATTCGTTAGCAACGTTCTAAGTGATGAGTAAGTGACGGATTGCGGCTAGTGGTCCGGTTGTGCCTACTGTTGCTGACATAATGTCAATCTCTCATTACCGTTCTACCGTAGATTGCCGCTAAGAATTGTGGAGCTTTCGCATTACGTTTATGATTGGGATCACGATACACTGAAAGTGAAAGGAAAATGGGTTCTGAGCTCGCCCCACGACGATTACCTATACTTTGTGGAATACACCGAGAAAATCGACAGTAAGTTCAGTGTTAACGAGTGTGTGTGTGTGTGTAGTGAAACTTTTGTTTTAGAACGTTGTGTTATTGGGACATTTTACAGCATTCAAAAGGATTACGGAAAAAAGAGTGAATTGCTCTTCTCATAAGTTCAGTATTCTTGCACAGTATTGAAGCGATAAGTTTAGTAGTTTTTTTTAATGTTTTTTTATCAGTTTTTCATGCGTAAATTATTCACAATACTACAGATTCATCACAATTTGTAAAAAGACACATATGTCATTTCTGCTTTTCATTCTTTCACTTGAAAAGTTTCGCTTTTAAATCGTACAATAGTTTCGTTCCATTTGAAATGTTTCTTGTCGTGAAATATTTCATCGGCATTTCGAAATTTTCATACATTTCATTTCAATGTTCGATTTCAACAGCCGTGCAATGCGTATTGCATACTTTCAAGAGCGTTTTTATCGTTTTCGATTCCGTTTTTGAATATCAAACCGTAACTTTTCTATTTCATCTTATTATCTCCTTACATTCAACAAACTAAATCGATTTTCTTGCTCACTTTACTTTGCAGAAAGGACAGGCTTTAAGGAAATTCTGAACGATCTCTACTCGAAGAAGCTCATCACCGATATCCGACGAGTCGAGCGTGTGAAACCCCAAACATACCACTTTGAAAAGACGATCTTCTTCGGGAAGAAATAATTTTAAAGCAAACACATACATCCCTCCGCCAGAGACACATGACAATAAAAACATGCGATAGATACGGAAACTACAATAAAATAACATTTTTTTTGTACAAGATTACTATTGCGAATGGACTCTTGTGTTTTTTGGTACCCAATTGACATTCATCCTTGACGACGCGCCCGGGTGATTTTGGACACGCTTTAGATACAATATCATAATCCTTTTCTAGACAGATGACACGTTTTGCGCATGCAAATGCAGTCCGTCTGCAGCGCCGGCTGTAGCATTTGTCAACAATGTTGATTAATGGCGACTCATTACCACCAAATCGATGCGCTTTGGAAAAGACCTTCGAGCCTTGGTAATCTCTAATCTCATGTTGCACGGGATGCAATCAAAGCTGCCACCTTAAAAACATTTCCACTATAAAAGATGCTCCTGCAAGCATTCTGATCGTCAGTATTAAGAGAAACATCCTTCAAGATGCAGCTGCATGTGTTTGAGTTTGTTGCACTAGCAACGCTAGTCTGTTCCACCCTGGCAGCTCCTGTTGATCCCGTAGCAACACCGTACATCGTGCAGTACGAGAACAATAACGCACAGAACGAAGGATACAGCTTCGAGTAAGCCAAACGGTTGGAAAGTTGTAATCAAAAAGGTTTGAACGATCGCTTCACTATCTCCCTTCCGTAGATACGAGCTGAGTGATGAGCAGCGTCGCAAGGAAGAAGGAACCATCCGGTACAGCAAGGACGATGAGGGCAAAGATGTACAGTTTGTTGCCGTTCAAGGACGCTACTCGTACGTTGGGGACGATGGTCGTACCTACTGGGTGGAGTACATCGCCGACGAGAATGGATATCGCGCCCGGATGGGTACTGGCGACTACGATACCGATCGTAAGCTAGACGTTTCGAGTAACGATCGCAAGAATCGCCCCTTCGCTTAGCTCCAAACCTTCACACAGCCAAACCGTACGACCCGACGCATTGATTAATGGATGGAAGTTTGTGTCATCTTCAGTAAAAAAAACGGATTCGTACAATAAAGGAAGGTGAAAACCGCATCTGCTTTGTGTGATTTTTAAATCATTAATTTTGCGTATCGCTATTGGCCGTCGATCGATCATGCTTATGGTTTGTGTGAGCGGGAACGGTGGCGGATATGGCTTTTCTACTTTTGATAGACATCATCGTTAAAAATAGGCATTTAGCAGTGCTTTATGAGATGCTTATCCATGTAGGAGGTGATGTTTATTTGACCTACCAACAATAAATTAGGTTGACAATGCTAGAGGTAATCGAACAGGGAACTTCTACTTCACATCACTTCTAAGTGGATAATCGAACTGGAGAATGTAACAAGAGGTACTTTCTTACTTATCAGGCGCTACAACCGCTCCTCAGTCTTGGCCTGCTGCAACAATCCTCGATACCGCTCACGGTCTAACGCCGTCGTCTGTCTATTCAATATCCAGGCAGTTCTGGCGGAAGCATCAACGCCATCACTCCATCTCAGTTTGGGCCTACCATACTCTGTCCAGGTGGACGGCCTAAAAGGACTTTAAGAGCTGGGTAGTCCGGTGCCATTCTCATGACAATAGGTAAGGTAAATGAAAATCTCCAAAACTAATATTGTTCAATAACATGGGTCCATCAAATACATTACAGTCCCTGATGTACAACCAAATGCACACGCTTATGATGGGTTCAGTTCTCTACCAGAAGTGGCAGTGATTGATAAACTAAAAATAATCTAAATAACGACTTATAATTTTCGTATTATTTATTTTTTCCACTTTAGATTTCTTTCGCTCGCCTACATTCATCCACCAAAGAAAAACCTTTCCAGCTTCATTTTCCTACACTTTGTTTATTTGAGCATCCTTAACATTTGTCCTAAGGAACACACAAAGCATCATATTTACATCGACTATCCTTAAGCCTAGAAATAGAATGCCACTGACTTTGCAATACGCCCGCCGGCGTACGCTGGGGGTGTGTTTTTCGTTCTGGTGTACGCAGGTAGATGTTGGGTGCGGTTGAGTGCGGTGCCCCTGCAGACATGCACCGGACATGAGTAGTTTTGAGCATTACTGGCAAGCAGCTCAGCTCGATCGCTGAGCAAACCCCACGCTATGTGTTGCGCTATACAGCTGTTTAAGCGCTCGTTACCGGTGCTTCCTGGCCCGGTTGAATGCCGCCCGTTGGGCCGGTGCCAACCTTCGGATGGTAACCGTTCTCGTCGGCGGTATAGTTCACCCAGTACGTCTGGCCGTCGGGGCCAACGAACGAGTACGAGCCCTGCACGAACAGCGCCTTCACGTCCTTGCCTTCCGCATCCTTCACGTCCCGGTAGGTACCGACTTCCGATCGGATCTGTCCATCGCTCAGCTCGTAACTGTACGGAACGGACAGAAGAAGGTAGAGAAATTGGTTTGGTATCTTCACACTTTAAACACACGCATAGTCAGGACTAATCGGACGAGACACAACACATTTCCGGGCCACGACACTTACTTGAACTTGTACCCGTCTTGTCCATTGTTTTCGCTGTAATATCTCACAGTTTGGACCGCATTAGGATCGGCAGGACCAGCACCCTGCTGAGGCGCGGGAGCAGACAACACAACACGTCCTGCCAGCAGGACACAGCACACACTAGCGAACACAACGAACTGTTTCATCTTCACTGCTTCACCGATAGCTCACTCGCACAATTTGACTCTTGAATGCCGCACCGTTCGGTTAGTTCCTTTGCGAATGATGCTCCAACGAAGCCAACGCGCCGTTTATATACAGTCCACCGACGCCAGGCCCACCCGACGCCGACGTCACAAACCGTCAGCGCGAATCGAGCAGTGCTGAAGATTCTGTACGGTTTCGTCTTCGGGTTTGTCGGTTTGCCAACGTAAACGATCTGCGCACAGTTCACACGCCGGGGTGGTGGTTGTGCGCGCTCTATCCCACCCTTACTCGAGATGGGAGCTTTCGTGCACGTGTACTCGGAGAGTATTGAAATATGCAAAGCAACAACAACAAAAGTCACATTTCCTAAGTTCATAACAGAAACCCGATTACAGCGTCGATCGCACTAATCGGTTTCATATCAATCAGAGTGCTCCGATCATCCATTTTGCTCGTTTTACAGTTTCACTTTCATTCAACAAAGCAACGACAAAAAGAACGACCCCGGGCGGTGTGCACACGCCCCCTGCTCACTCAAACTTTGCCGATCGCGGTACCACAAACAATTCCATTCATCCAGCAAGCGACGAACCCTTTGCAGTCATCAGTCGGCTTAGCTGGGTGTAAGATAAATGTGAGACGCGCGCATCTGACGTACCCGTTTGATGAAGTCAGGACTAATCGGACTAGACACAACACATTTCCGGGCCACGACACTTACTTGAACTTGTACCCGTCTTGTCCATTGTTTTCGCTGTAATATCTCACAGTTTGGACCGCGTTAGGATCGGCAGGACCAGCACCCTGCTGAGGCGCGGGAGCAGACAACACAACACGTCCTGCCAGCAGGACACAGCACACACTAGCGAACACAACGAACTGTTTCATCTTCACTGCTTCACCGATAGCTCACTCGCACAATTTGACTCTTGAATGCCGCACCGTTCGGTTAGTTCCTTTGCGAATGATGCTCCAACGAAGCCAACGCGCCGTTTATATACAGTCCATCGACGCCAGGCCCACCCGACGCCGACGTCACAAACCGTCAGCGCGAATCGAGCAGTGCTGAAGATTCTGTACGGTTTCGTCTTCGGGTTTGTCGGTTTGCCAACGTAAACGATCTGCGCACTGTTCACACGCCGGGGTGGTGGTTGTGCGCGCTCTATCCCACCCTTACTCGAGATGGGAGCTTTCGTGCACGTGTACTCGGAGAGTATTGAAATATGCAAAGCAACAACAACAAAAGTCACATTTCCTAAGTTCATAACAGAAACCCGATTACAGCGTCGATCGCACTAATCGGTTTCATATCAATCAGAGTGCTCCGATCATCCATTTTGCTCGTTTTACAGTTTCACTTTCATTCAACAAAGCAACGACAAAAAGAACGACCCCGGGCGGTGTGCACACGCCCCCTGCTCACTCAAACTTTGCCGATCGCGGTACCACAAACAATTCCATTCATCCAGCAAGCGACGAACCCTTTGCAGTCATCAGTCGGCTTAGCTGGGTGTAAGATAAATGTGAGACGCGCGCATCTGACGTGCCCGTTTGATGATAGTGACTTAATTTAGGGCGACAGACGGCTCACAGGCGGCGTGCTGCCGAGATCTTAAACGCTGATCTTGTTTACTGTTTTGATTAATGCTTTGGTGCGAATGTTACGATCGGTCGGGTGATTAATGTGAGTGTCTTCGGACTGATCGTGCGTTTCGTGATTAGTAAACGTTTTGTTCGCTCTGTTTTACTCCCTTTGTTCCCTTTATTGTGTCCCTATAGTTCTGAGCTGAGGTAACGTGTTTGTTTCATTTCATTTTTCGCGAAAATAAGGAATGAAATATTCAAAATATTCTCTTCCGCGGTAGCACACCGGTCCTATCTCAGATAGACCCGACACGAAGCTACTTCAAGCTCGTGCCTAAAAGCATTCGGGATGTCTCTCTCGCACAGCTTGGAACGGAAATGAATAAATTTAATGGAGAAGACGCTAATGGGCTACCGTTTCCCGAAACCATGCAACCGTGGCCGGGAATCAGAATCAGAATCAGTGACCCACCAGAGTAGCCCACCAGTTTGTTCTTCCGCCTTCATCCTAAAGGTCACAACACCATACTGCCGAAAGATGGGCCATCATCGACGCGTCATACAGAGCTAATTATTTTCGGTAACGGGAAATCAATTCACTACGGCCGCACGGAGCACCAAATGATGCTGCACGAATTAACTGCTCACTTGTGATGGGGATGTACCACCGCTGTACCACACGCTTGTTTCAAATATTCCTCCTGCTGACAGCCTGACATTATGTTTGATTTTATTAAGCTGTTGAGTGATTTTTTTTTCGGTGTTTGTGTACTCTTCTCGTCTAAATAGCTCATTTGAAATAGTGTTTTGAAGGTTTACATCGAACAATGCGTTTTGTTATCCTGCCTCTGTACGCTGTCGATGTTGGCATTTCGTTTGAAGTTGAAACAATTTGACACCATTAAAACACCTTCTACGTCCTTCTGAGTATTGATCTTTTGGTCTTAAGAAGAGCGCTTAATTGATCGTTAAATGGACGCGAATGATCCGACCTTCCGGTCTGAAGATGTCGTTTATGTCTAATGTGTCTGATTACTGGAAGAATTCTACACTGTTCCTTGATCATGGCATTGATCACAACAAGAGTTTCATCTGAGCAGTCATTTACAAGCCAAATCAAATCCCTTTTAGCCCAATATGACCTTCCACACATCCTTTAAACGCATCTACTATTAACATACCTATATGCCTATACCCACCTGATCTCTCGGCAAAGGGACTTGAACAGTACACCGAAGCAGAATCGTCATAAAACGCACCAACGGCGCTTATGCGACACCCCCGACTTGACAGCTCATCACCAGAACGATGCGACGCGCGTCTGCCTCCCAATGGTTCATAAATTTCCCGAAAATATTGTCCCATAAATCGTGACATTTCGGTGTGGGTTTGTGTGGTTTCCAGGCATCACCAGCCGCTTCTCACCCGGCAGAAATTTGCCAACAGCAAAGAGGGGTCGTAAATGCGATTAGATGGTGCAAATGTCAGTTCATGTTCGGCTGAAGAAGACCAGGTCCAGCTGACCCGACCCCGATCGGGACTGGGAGATGGTCTACCGGAAATAGAAAAGACGTGGTCCAACGTCAATGTACGAGTACTTCACAGCTTCGGTACAAGCGACGCCATGTTCACGGAAACATGGTCTAAATTGGCTCATAAATTTCACTCAACAAGCTATCCCCCGATGCGAACCGATGCTAGCACGACGACCTCCAGCCGATACGTTCTTGCATTCTTCACATTGGCCAGCATTCCCATCCGCGATCCGGCATGAACATGAACGGCCAAACCTAACAGAATGTGTCTATGCAAATTTTGCGCAATCGACAACCATCGTCTGCGGCTGCAATGTGATCCTCCGGCACGAACAAAGTATCGGGCTCGCTCTCTCTTACTCTCTCAGTGTGTGCTCATCCTCATTGCACATAATAAAATGTCACCCAAACGATCTGCGCGCTGTTCTAGCTGTTAAACTGCCCTAGCAATAGCTAACGGACTAGTGGAGGTATCTACGTGCGACAAGCTGGTTATCACTAGATGTAAATCACTGTACTAAAAATGTACTAAAACCCCAACACGATAAGTTCTTCTACTTCCAAAATTGAATTTGCATTGAAGTCTCTTCTTTGAAGATACGTTTTAGGCGCGTTTTAGACCGATAAACCCACCAGCGTCCAAGTCCCCGCTAATCTTATCCCCGTCGGTGACATTTCCCAGCGAGCCTTCTCCATCATCCCACCTGGGTCACCGTAGCTGCCAGGTGGGCCACGCTGCTTCAAAATATGCTAGCAATGCGAAAATCGATCCCTTCCCCACTCGATCGCTCAATAGCCCAAACGGATGGCGCATGATTTATAATCCCAGCCGGGACCGAGAGCGAGCGGAAAGCGCGCGCGCCTGTGTGGGATTCGTGGTTAAGAGTTCCCTTTTACGTTTGACTACCTCCTGATTGGGGTCACCCTGTTTTCGTGGCGAAAATGCCTTTTTTGGGGAGCATCGGGAAAATGGGGACGCTTGATTGGGGGGCGAAATTTTGATGCGTTTTGCAACACCTTTTAACAAAACAAACAAACCGTCGGTGTACTCAACCTCTAACTAACCCATTACACGAGCCACACATTATGTGTTGAGGCGATCACGATCGTATGTGATAACATTTTGGGCCTTTGGTAACGTGTGTTCAAAGCATGTGTGGTAGCGAAGGTTTTTTTTTGCTCGTGCCGAAATTCCTTCTCTTGTTCGATTCGAAACACCCCAAAGCGATGGCGCATCTTCTTCTACGAAGGTCCGCCTTTAATTACTGACCATCAATAACGTTGCCGGGCCAGGTCGGGATGGCGTGGTATGCTGCGGTGTGGAAGCGAGCAGGTGAATTTTATTATTTTACCATTCTACACGACACGACCATTATTATGCGTCGAAAGTGTGATGAAGCAATCGAACGCCTCCGGGCTAGATTGAAGCTCTAGGGTCTTCTTAACTACCTGCTAGACTCTACTAGACACACACGAGAAACGTTCATGTAAGGGGAAATTGATTACATATCCTTTCAGCATAGATACGCTTTCATGGGGGAGAAAAATAAAACCCCGCCAACAACGAAAAAAACCTTGAGAATTTATTGGCGAATTTGGACATGCAGATGGTTCTCCGTGCGTACGCCTACCGACCGGTGAGGTCACACGGTGACTGTGTGCCGCCCGAAATGCCAAAGGCCACCAGGAAATTGATAGTGATTGATTAGCTAAACTGATGCTTGGCTTGCGATCAGACAGACCGAGAGTCAGTGCTGATAAATGCATTAGACGACGAAACCCGCGCGACGACACGAGTCTTTCATTGACTAATTAGAAGTGTCTACGGGATGTGTGAACAACCCGGCGGACCACTGTTTGCGTGCAGTTGTGGTGCAGGTGTGATCAGTGAGCAAACACTCATAAATGCTTTTTGAAGGTTAGCTGACACTTCCCAAACAATCGGTAGCATTGATCAGGGCGAGAGAGCACTGTAACGAAAACCACAAACAATCTGATCGATACATTAGCAATTATGTGCATTTGCAGTGCATCGGTTGACTGCAATAAAACGACGCTTTACAGCAATAAATTGTATTTATGATTTATGTGTATCATCATAGGTCATGGGGGGTACCACTAGGGGTGCCGAACCTTCTTCTTTTGGCTGCTTCCAAAGGGCCAAACAACGACGCGTTTATGGCCGTAAGATCTTGACATTTCTGTAACGAAATTTCCCACCCAACAATGTCAAACGTTTACGATCCGCGGGGTAAAGGTTGCCGCTTGCTTGGGCTCAGCGCAAAAATAACAACCCTCCGAAATGCTACTTGAATTGGCATCAATCTAATGTAATGCAGCAGCGCCGGGCAGCGCTAAATGTCAATGCCTGGCACTTTCGCTCGCTCCGGAGATGATGCGCGCCAGCTGACTGTTAACATTCTAGCATCACATTACCCGAAAGAGGCTGAACGTATCATTGCTAGCGTAAAGAGGCACAGGCGAGGTCAAGGAAACTGACCGTAGCACCCCAGAACTTGTTGTTTCGGTTCCGCGCCAAGAAGTGCCAACTCGCTCACTCGCTCTCGGTGTGTTAACATTCCCCAAATACTGGCTGTCCTGGTTCGTCCATTCCGAGACGAGACGATTTGAACTTTAACCTGCACCGCAAACTCTTGTCTGCTGTTTGCTATCAGGCTCGGTTCCACATAATATGCATGTTTACAAAATCGCTCCGTTTGACGATAACTTCAGGTACAAACGGATCGTAAATCTCGGTTCGGCCAGGTGGAGTGGGAGCCTTAAAGTTCATCCGACTTACAACTTTCATCCGTCTTCGTACGCCGGTGGACATTATGTAACCGGTCCCGCCGTACAACATCGTCCCGAAGTTCATCGTACTTTCCTTTTAACCCCATGTAAAGACTCATCTGCCTGGCTTGCGGGTGGCTCGGAACGTCTCGGAATTATCTCGCCACAGCTTCGCACAGACACGTGAAGCATCCAATTCACACTTGGCAGCTTTCATGATCACTGTGCCACTGGAACACCGCAAGACACACACAGTGCCACCTTGACATTATCAGCGGAGTTCTCTCCGGTTGCGTTTTGGCACGATGCTTTTGCTGATGATGCCGAACCGCACGGTGCTTTCTTCCCCTTTTGCTTCGAAAGTTCATTCAACGCAACAGCCCCGTTTTGCGGTGCTTATAAGAAACATTTGCATTGACCGCACACGAAACCGACTCATCTCGATGCTTCTTCAGTGACGAGTACGCACCGTGTCATGCTGACACATGCCATGCCAGAAAAGCAATTAATTTACGACCCAAAGACCGAGCCCGGTTGCTTAAGCGTGCGATTCTAATTAACGGACACGACCAGATGGTTTGTGCGCCATGCATATCATTATGGTGTCCGTCCTGACAAATCGAGCCAGGCACAACAACAACAACAACAAAAACAATGTTGTATTACAAAATAAATCAAGTATAAGCGATTGACTAATTTCCCAAACTCGTGTGATCAGCTTTGTATGCATCCTGGCTGCAGACTCTTGCCGCTCTTGTGGCTATCTGGTTAAAGCGCCACGTTATTCTTCTGCCAACGATGACTGCCAATTCCATTAAAAGGCTTACTTGCACAATCGATTCGAGACACTATTGGATGCTCCTTCCAAAATGAAGAAGCTCCATGTACGACCGTACCTTAAAACAAACATTGCCGAAGACAATAATGATCATCCGCAGGCGGTGAACTTCACTGAGATGGGCCATCTTATCGCCTTTTCCTATCTACCAGCGCGATCGTGGCACACTACCCCGTGCGCGAGAACATAAATAAAGCCGATTCTCGACGGTGCAGCTACAGTTCGCGTCCTCACCGCGACTTTGGGTGAGATTTATCGATCTACACGCTCGGCAATCGCGAACCCCCGATCTCGTGCCGCGCTTAGGTCGAGCCTCACTTGACCCTAGCGAGGCTGACTCCCTGACGTTTGACTGTGGCCAAGGGCGAGGCGTACGTTTTGTCACGCGCTGGCACCGCTGGAACCGGACCGAAAGCTTCCTCGCACATTAATTTGTGCCGCTCGATTGAAGTTTATCGCTGCGTCATTCCGGACGGCTGCACTTATCCGGGACACTTGTACGTGAAGGAGATTTTAATTTTGGGTACACCACCACACAAAAAATGTCCTTTAATTGCGTGTTAATAGGACACATTTCTAAGAACAATTTGTCACATATAACCTGACGAGAAG
>KZ061636.1:64182-104574 GCA_002091835.1 Anopheles maculatus | reverse complement strand
AATTCGATTAATTACACCGTTGGCATGAGGTTTAAATCTTTCCCACCAATTTAATTACAACGCGCAAGCGCCAATCTAAGCGATGACTCGTCCGATGAAAAGCAAGAATATTATAAGCTTCACCGCAGCTACGCATCTTCGTTCTTTCGCCATTCGGGCGATGGATGGTTGAGCATTCGGCCGAGTAGCAGACACGTTCTTCCTGTTTTTTGTTTCGTTTTGCTTCCGTGCTGCGATACGCTGTTTATTGGCACGGTGCAAAAGCATGACCGTTGGGCGATCGGTAGGGAAAAAGGTAACTCAACAACTGGCTAGCATTACCTTCCCAGCAGTTGGCTGTCAGCGGCGCCTGCTGGGGCAATGGACGGAGCCCAGATTGACAGTGGGAGAACATTTTTCTCGCCGGTCGCTATTGGAAGCGTGAGAATTCTGGATGCTTTATATTGCGTCTTAAGCCGATCGTGAGTATACATTCCAAGCTTTTCGGAAGTGGAATCGGGTTTGGAACTTTTGTGTACAATAAAATCTTAAATTTTAACATATTTTTCGAAAACAAAACAAACCTCTTTCATTACGTTTCACGACAGCATCCATAAATCTTCCGCCGTGCTGCTTTAAACGGTTTGCAATTACACCAAACGCTTGCTTTCGATCGCTATCTTCAGCTCGATCGTCCTTCACAGCAACCAGCTGCAACCGGCTGCCCGCTGTTGGTACCACTAATCATCTAATAGAGCAAATTAATTTCAATTCGAGAATAATTATTTTCTTACTGCTTCGATCCCAATCAGATCGATCCGTTCCGTTACACCGTGCAACCGGTTAAGATGCGATCCTGCCCGAACCGCTTGGTACGCTTGATCTTGGGTCTCGTTCACCAGCCCAAGGACAGTTTGGTGGAAAATCTACCTGTTTCACCGTTAAGCGTGCAGTTTTTCCATCCCCGTTTGGGCAGTTTGTTCAATGTCAGCGCTAAGGTGGCCCTCTTGGCGCTGGTGCCCACTTGCTATAACAAGGAGCTACACCACCCTAGACGGAGGTCGTGGGTGAACTATCACTTAAGTGGAGCACAACTCGTGCTCGAGAATTAAAGGGCGAACCGAGCGCCACGCACTGCACTGCAAGGTCGCTTGGTGTGCTTTTCTCACCGTCAGTGTTTTTTTTTGTCTCCCACCCAGCTTTAATCCAAACACTGTTTTTGGGCAGCATGATCGTGCGTTGATGCAATGACGGCTTAATCCATCCAGCCACGTTTGCGGACCGGTGACCAGTGTACTGATGATTTAATAAGTGGAATCAAAAGTACATCCCTCTTCTCGTGCAGCCAAGTGTGTGCCAGAAGTACCGATGGGCGGCTGTTCACTGTTCACTGGCCTCAATCTTCACACCGCTAACGAGTGTGGTTTTGTCAAAATGTCAGCCGCCCTATCACGATCGTGGCACGCGTCTTGGGCCGGGTGAAAACATGCGTTCTTTCGGTCAATGCGCATCCATTTATCAAACGCAGTTGTCCCACCCAGCAAGCATCAGCGCTTGTTAGGATGATCAAGTCATTGTTTTTTTCTTCGGACTACGCATCGACCCACTTTTCCATCACATTTGCTGCAAAAAAAAGCCGAGTACATTTACACTACCAGCTCGGTTACACTTTTCCCAGCAGAAAGATTTTCAAGGACACGCGGTAGATATGTTGTAGCTTCTGCTATTTCCACTCATCGCACGAAGAGAAGGAAATCTTCACGTTTTGCTTCTGTGTAGTGGCCACTTGATATTTAGCACACATACACTCACTCACTCACAAAAACCATCCCAGTGGCATTTTATGTTAATGCTTTTTCCTCTTGCGAATCTATCAAACAATCAAAACGACCCATCAAAACATAGCGATAGAACAGGTTGCGGTGACCCCGGGGAGGACGATCCGAACCCGAAGCCCACACTCGTTGTGCGTATTTTCGTTTTTTCACAACCATTTTTGTCATTAGCCACCGGGGGCACATACATACGAAGGAGCTCAGTATACGTCACACTTGTATTCGAACGCGCTCCCTCTTTGCAACATTATCGATCGTACCGGTGCACAGTGGGTGCTGTTTGGAGCAAATTTCGGGATAAAATTATTCATTTGTATTGTAGGAAGGACGTCTAGGAGCAACTATTTTCTGCAGTAAATTGAATTAAAATTTAAAACTATTTACTACAATGTGGTTTGAAAAATATCTTTGGGACTAGAGATGTGTACACTGAGTAAGAGTGAGTGAGTGAGTTAAATACCGCAAGTGAAAGTATGGTTTCAAATCAGCAAAAAGAGTTTATTTCACTCTTTATACTAACTCACTCTTTATACTTACTCACTCACTCTTTGCCACTCGTGCCGAATTCTAACTCACTCTTTTCGGTTTATACTCACTTACTCACCCTTTTCGGTTTTAACTCACACTTTTCATACTATAATTACTCTTTTCTAATACGAAAAGAGTGAGTTAAAACCGAAAAGAGTAATTATAGTATGAAAAGAATGAGTTAAAACCGAAAAGAGTAATTATAGTATGAAAAGAGTTAGTTAATACCGAAAAGAGTAATTATAATATGAAAAGAGTGAGTGAGTGAGTGAGTATAAACCGAAAAGAGTGAGTTAGAAGTCGGAACAGCGAGTGAGTGAGTGAGTGAGTGAGTATAACCCGAAAAGAGTGAGTTAGAAGTCGGCACAGAGAGTGATTATAAACAGGATATTAAATTTTGATTAGAAAATTATTTTTTAATGAATCTTTAAAGAGTGAGTTAAGGATTGAAATCGTTATAGTTACTCTTTTACTCTGATTTAAATCACTGAAAAGAGTGAGTTTTCATATTTCTATTTGGGACCATAAGATTGCAGCTTTCAAGGCGCTTCATGTCAGACATTGAAGTGAATGAATCTTTAAAGAGTGAGTTAAGGATTTAAATCGTTATAGTTACTCTTTTATTCTGATTTAAATCACTGAAAAGAGTGAGTTTTCTCATATTTATTTGGGACCATAAGATTGCAGCTTTCAAGGCGCTTCATGTCAGACATTGAAGTATTTTACCATTTCATTAAATTGCACAGTTTGTTTATGAGCCTGTCAAGTTGTGAATGTGATCTTACTCACTTGGCGCTTTAATTTGAAGGGAGTTTTATTACTAATTGCATATCGACTTTTCCCTATATTTTGTCGGGGAATTTGGTTGATCTACAGCATATAAGCCAAGCTCCTGATGAGACATTTGCAAAGACTAATTTTAATCATTAAAAACTAAAGAAGAGAGGATTAAAAAGGTGTTAAAACTAATATTTTTCTTAATACTCACCATGACACTTGATAACGTCTAATATTAAATCCAAAAATTGGAAATCGTTTTACTCTTCTTGGACAGCTTTAATCCTCCAACTGGAATTTAAAATTTTCATCCAACCTAACGCCCAATGTGCGACGTTGCAAAACGGAAACATATCACGCTGAAGATGTGTGAGACCTTCAATCAACGCATCACACCATCCATCCATCCATCCATCTATTCGGAATGGCGTCCTCAGGAAGGCGTCTTTCATAATCATAAACATCATGCGCTGTGACTTTACCACCTTTCGGGGACCGGCAGACAATACCTGCACAGTATCATCGCTAAACTGACCTCGTTTAATCGCTTATAAACGCTCCTGCGTGATGGGTCCGCTTGGTGTGTATGGTGCACGTTCAAAATGCAATTGTCACGACACGACTTGACACAGTGTCTTCTCCCGATCTCTCTGCGCACTGTCAAATTCATTAAGCAATCCGAGATAATCCGACTGTGTGTGCGCGCGCGCGCGCCCGCCGTTCATTGGAAATTAATTACATAATTTTTCCTCGCGGAGGAGACTATTTTTTTTTTGGGTCTCACGCTCCTTTCGGAAGATGGTCGCATGTCACCCCGTTCTCGGCAACCTGTGCTCGAACGATTAGTGTGTCTGTGTAGTGCAGCATCACTCCATCAAAACCGATCACCAACACCGCACACACAGTCACTAAAGGTTCACGGTGCGAAGGTTAGAGATAGAGTCTTGTGCGCTGTTCCTACTCCTACGGAGATTTGGCGAATCGTTCGCGACCCACGGCGGTTTTCTAGGATGCAGCGGGTGTCTTAATTAATATTCGGATCGGATTCGTCTGATAGCACCGTACGGGGCGCAACCGACAATAAGCATTCGCATCAGCTCGCGGACGGGATGACATTTTTATCACATGGTTCACCCAAACACAATACTCTACCGCCGATTGATAGTTGCGTAATCGAACGCTGGGTTACCATTGGTTGCACCGCGCAGGGACCGTCGTTTACATCCCGATTCTTTGTCAAAATACGGCCACGATCGGGCGGGTTTTCCTCGTCAACTTACCGCAAAAGATGACAATGCCGGGATGATATAATCTGCCCCCGTCGCACGAACCAAACCAATGACGACATTTCGTCCCGGTGCCGATGTCACTCCGGAGGAGCAGACAGAACGCAGCAATGCAGTGAGCGATTGCGAACGATCTAAACGTTTCGGGTTGAATGTCGTCAATAAGCGTCCCCCTGCGAATAAGGTGGATGGTGGTACGTTTAATGGAAATCATTTCTCGATGCCGAGCTTGCTCCAGTATTGAATACCTGTGTGTGTGCCAGCTATCTCGCACCGTTTTTTGGTGCCTCAAAGCCAGCAAGTAAGAGGGAATACATTACTCGCTCGTCGGGATTGAAACGCGATTGAAACTTTCTATTGCCCTTACTGCTGGATGGCATCTGCGTTTGTCCATTTTGATTTTGAACGACGAACGCGATGAATTAAATAATACTGTGGTTGCCGCCCGATAGCGTTCGCCTTTTGAACGGTTTTAAAATGTCATAATTGAATTCTTCTCCCGATGCCACCGACGTCAGGTATGTTGAATTGACATGGGGCATTATTTGCCGTTGCTCTCTTGTTACGGCATTAGATATCGTAATTCCTAAATAGGGCTCTTCTTTACCATTTACCCTGCGCGGATGTCTAATGTCCCAATTCTCACACCACGCACGTTCCATTAACTAGAACAAACGAATGTTCCTCTGCGGAAATTATCATATTTTGGGCATTTCCTTACCAAATAACCGTTTGCAGGCGCACACCCAGCAAGCACCACGGTCACATTGTCGTCCGCTGACATTGCTTTGTTTTTCTCGCGCATTATTATGACGCCCTAGTCGGTACGCAAAAAAACGGTCCGGTCCAAATCTTCCCACCTTTCCAGTGTGACCTCCGGACCAGTGTGATTCTCGTGACTTCGGCTCTGCTTTCCATCCATCAACGACGACGGTACCGCCCACATGGGTGCGCGCTTAATTATGCGTTCGAGTTTCATTTTCCTGCCCTTGACTTTTCGCGGACAACCGCGTTTGTGCGTCTTCGGGTGGACACCTTCGCCTGATTTTGTGGGGCTGACAGGAGCTTGATTAAGTCTGCCACGCACGGTACAGAGTTAACTCCCCAAGAAAAGTATTCGTGTCATGATGATTAATCTACCTATAGAACCTCTTCAACTGAGCATACGATCGCCGTCAAAGATCAATGACCAGACAACTAATTTCTGTCACTTCTTTGTTTGCTGGAAGCTTGCCTTTGTCCAGCCCGGAAAAGGTAAGATTGCGGACGCTGTCTACAACGGTGCCGAAGAAAATGTACAAATTATCACCAGATGCTATTTCCATTTTCTGTCAGCAGCCGGTGTTTTGCGTGTCGCAATCGTTTTACACCTTCGCCAATAATCGCAAGAATGATCACCATTGTTGTGTGCGGGTGGTCTATGGGAATAGTGGGCTCTCGCTACGGAACAACTACAACATTCAACGCAAAAGAAATGGAACAACGATAGCCATCATTCCCTAATAGTAACAGAAATGGCGATTTTTGGGCGGTAACATCGCGGTGCCGTTGGAGTTTTTCCGGAGATGGTTTCTCGACTGTTGGTGACCTATTTTAACCTTCATTTATGCCACCCTCAAAAAACCGCGTTTCTTCCCTACAATTGTTGCTTTCTCAATACACAATACTGCTAATAACTATGTAAATTAGCGTAAGTATGAGCGTAAGTTGCGTTAAGTAACTAGTTGCGGCACACTGTGCAAACACTTGCGATGGATCTTTATAAGTGGACGGGTACTGCTTCTTCAGTTTTAGTACAGACGTCTTGCAATTTAGATTCTCCTTAATTCTAACTCCAAGCACTCTGTGACATTCGGATGCCCTCTCAGACATTTCCAAACTTCTAACTTAAGAGTGATCTTCCTGCTTATGCCAAACCCGTTTCTTAATTACCCTATGCACCTTCCTAAACTTTCGTCCTTTGCGGGACATCCGTACCAACCAACTTAACACCAGTTCCATAGCAAACACACTAACCGACAGGCCCCAGCCAACGCTAACACAGATCCACAGCGACATCAGATGGGCAAACTGAAGCGAACTTTCCGCCACGACATGTGCGTAATTGTTCGGTAGCAGATACTGCTCGTACTGACGTTGGTACAGCCGCATCAGACCCGTTTCGTACATGCGCTGCAGATAGACAGCAACCAGATCCGTTAACGTTGAGCCCCGGGCAAAGCAGTACGACAGATAGTTGTAGTTTGCTATCATCTCCGGCACAATGTACGACTGCTTTCTACTAGTAACGGGGTCAACGTCAATGTTTTCATTTATCACGTACGATGCACGGGCAAAACTATCCAGATGAGCACATGCTCTAGAGAACTCGTCACATTCCGCACTGCTTACGCCGCGTGCGACAATCAGATTTCTCGCGCGCGGTTCAACAAACTGCAGAAATCTGTCACTACCATGCTCGAGCCGAATCGGAATGCCTGTTGCGTAAAATTCGTCCAACGTTTTCGCGTCCGGCAGAAAGCGATAGGTGAGAAAGAACGAAGTCACCTTCGCCAGGTACGACTCGAACAGCACGAAACAAATGATCGCAAAACTGATGCGATAAAACGATAGAAATGGTTTCGCAGTTAAGTTAAGCCGCCTCACAAACGCTCTCACCGCAGTATCATATTTTGAAACTTCTTTTGCTAAGTGTATGCCAACTCCACAGCTGACGATAAACCACCAAACATCGGACGAGAAAGGACGCAGCAAAGAGCGCGTCAAATCGATCTGTGTATAGCGTGGAGCAACCAGACAGTAGTACGTAAAGTCGGGAATGTAAACCACCGGTAAGGTACCTTCCTTGACGTCCCTGCGCGTCAACATTACATCCAGGCGCATCTGATGCAAACGGTTCATAATCTGCTCAATGTCACTGTCAGTATCTTCCGTCTTGCCGACGACGAGCACCTGCAGCAGACATCCAATCCTTTCCATTACGTTCTCGAAAATGCTCATATCAATACCACGAAATTGGCCTCCGCCTTGGCTGTGCGTGTATGGGAAAGCGTTTACCGCCTGTCCGTAGATTTCGAACGTAGTATTGCGCAACAGTCCTCGATTCCACTCAAACACAGGGCCGTGAGTTAGTGGGCTGGTCATGTAGTAAACTCTGGACGCGAAAAACAGTGTGTACTGTAGTTCTTCCGCTTGGCGTAACCCAGTCATGCCCCAGTACACGATGTTGTACGTTGCAAAGAATGAACCAAGACTGATCGAAATGGGTACGTTTCCTTTCGGTAGGTAAGCATCATCAACCAGTACGATGTATTTTCCATTTCGGACGATTTTGGTAAATTCTTGCATCATCTTTTCCAATGCAGCGAACATAGCTTTCTAGAGTAAAGAATAAGGGAAGGACATACTAGGTATGTGGATGGGAATTCTTAGCTTCAAACACACTGCATACTTACCTGTGAGCTGCAATCCACGTACATCACAAGCAAGCACGTCTCGTCCGGTGTGCCAATGGAGACTCCACGTCGAAGAATCACTTTCGGATAAGGCAAAGCCAGATAGCTCTGATAGGCGGCAAGCTTTTCCATCCCTACTACGTACAGAGTTCTCGAATTGTGCTGAAAACATTCATCGATCAATCGAAAGATAGATTCTGGTGCAGAAGGAACCTCTGGTGGTGTGTGTATAGCACCATAAGAGAAAACTCCACCAATAAATCCTCCCAGTAAAATACTAATCCAAACCATAGCGTACCACGAAAACAACTGAAGTGTGTAGAGAAAGATTTGTCACCTAGCTGAAGCAGTCCGTCGTCTAATTACTCCGCTGGGAAGCGCTAATTGTCCACCCGATGTTTTAATGCGATAAATTACAGATATTTCGGAAGCCAATGAGTTTACACAAACGGTATTTAATAACCCTCCTTCTTCTTCTTCTTCTGTATTATGTATACCAGAGGTGAAATGTGTATGTATGTGTAAGTGCTGTTCTCTTATTATTGAAAAAAAAACAAATAAAACAATGTCAGTAGTAGGAACTTATTTCCCATCCCCCAAACAAAAGCTTCCAAGCGAGTGAAAGCTAATGGTAGCTGTAACCTGAATCGTCGTCCTCTATTAGTATGCAAAAATTTGTAAAAACGAGGTGTTTATGTTGTATGGTTGAGGTGTAATAATATATATGTGTGTGTGTGTGTTTGTATGTGATAACAATCGTACAATCATGTATCAAGTGATTAAAGTCTTAATAAAGAACTGTTGTAAGGAGAGTAATAGGAAGTTCTTAGTATAGTTGATAAACATGACGCTTAACAACAGGCCCATTTTGGGGTCTCGCATGTTCCGCTAACACCCAAATAGACTAAGCCACAGCAATGGCTATTCAAGATCCTAAGAAAGAAAGGTAGAAAGAACTACAGACGCATCAAACTAGGCGCGCTTCGGTTCGTTGGATCAAACATTCGACCCAAACAAACACCTAGATCGACAAGCCCATGCGTACGGTGATGCTGAGGTAAGACGGTACGAGATTTCTATGTTATAGGAACAGAAAATAAAAGGAAACACATGAAGAAAACAGGACCGGAAACCTTAACGGTTCTGCCAAATAGCGGACAACCAGATGTCAGTAATCTACCAACTTTTTTATCGGTTTCGGAGAACGGTTCGACTGCCGGCTGGAAGTTACTGTTCCGCTACCACCATTTCCGCGCGTTGTTGGTCGTTCAGACGAACGCGACCTACGTCCGCGTGATCCGGAGCGTGATCTTCGACCACGATAACGACTTCCACTACTCCCACCGGAGTAACTGGACTGTTGTCCTTGGCCTTGACTTCCATAACTGCTCTGATAACGCTCATAATCGCCCCTGGTACGACCGTAATCCATACGACGTCCCCTGCTACCACCACTCCCGGGACCACTTTGGCCCGTATCACGAGCAGCTACGCGTTCCCTCGATTTCGATCGCGGCCGATCATAGCGCGACGCCGGTGGTGATCGTCTACGATTACGATCGTCAAACCGACTACCGCCAGCAGGGCCACGGCGAAGATTCATCGACGGGGACATACCACCGGACGTACCGCCGTAGCCTCTCGATGAGGAACCACTAATGTTTGGTGCGGGAGATTCGCGACGTCGCAAACGTCCCATATCGCCACCGTACGAACCCTGTCCCGTATGCTCACCGGATTGTGCACCGAAATTAGACGCACTTCGCAGGACCGGTTTTCGCTCGATGACTGCACTACTATTCCTGTAGCCCGGTCCACCACCGGCAGTCATCGGAGGACCGCCAGCCGGAAGCGATGGTGGAGGCCGACAATGCAATGACGCCATCTTGGGCGGAGGAACCGACGTCAGCGGAGGAACTAATAACGGGAGTCTTCGGGGTGAATTAGACCCATCATCTCCGGGTGGATGACGGTGGTGTTGTGGTGGCTGTTGCTGTGCCGGTTGTGATGGCTTACTGGCCGCCTCATCACCCTCGTCCGTGCTGTGTTCTTCCGAGCTGTGCGATTTGCTGTGCTCACTCTCCGGTGTGCCGTACTTGTGACGCAGCTCACGTTGCCGGCGCCTCAGCTTCAGTGCCAGTTCGCGCATCTCATCGTCACGTTCCTGCTGCTGCTGTATCTGACGCTCCACTTTCTCGATTTCAGCCTTCTTGTCCGCTTTGTCTGGAAGGCAAACATTCCCACCGTTTAAAACAGAGGACACATTTTCACGTACGCTCCCGAGATGGTATCGCAGGGCTCACACAATCTACGCAACGAACTTCGATACGAACTCACATTGTTTGTTCAGCTCTGCATCTTGCGCTTGAGACGATCGCGGGGGTTAACCGACTTCGAGGAAAGACCGGTGCCAGCCGTCGCGGTGGAGCTAACCCCTGTACCGATGACCTGTAATGGTTGGAGCGCGAAGTTTGTTTTTTTTTTGCAAAAATGCAAAACAAAAGGGTAGAAATAGTTAAACGGTCACGGAACACACACAATAGCGTGGCGAACGGGGTATATGCGATCAAATGATATAATGTGGTGACTTAGAAGGAATCTTTCAAATGTGTTGTGAGTGTGGGTGAAGGTTTCGTGTGACTGTGTGTGTGTGTGTGTGTGTGTGTGTGTATGTGTAGTTTTGTTTGTGTATATGTGGATGGGTTTAATGTGTGATGGAATGCATGATATACCACTTTTCGCTAGTTGAACTTCGGATGATGAGAAAACCTTTTCTAAAGGGGGTCACACTAAGCGGTCACCTGCTCATTAAGCTAGAAATCTACACCATCTTAATATCTACATCAACTAGACTTAAATTTTAAGTTTAAGGGGGATATTTGTAGGATTTCAGCATCTTTTTAACATCATCACGGTTGGACATTCCCATTAAATAAGGTTAATTAAGTTCCCAAACAGAGATCGAATAGGACTTAAAAACATGTTCAACATTCGCGATTCTCAAAGGTGAAATGATGATTTAGCGTCCATTACAACAAAATAGACGTTTTTTCAAACAAGAACCCTTTGTTTTTGAGTTCCACCCAAATCGCCTGACAGACTTCTGTATCTTCTTCTTTCTTGGCCTAACGACCTCTTAGGTCATGCCTGCCATTTCTAGCTTACTAGACTTATTGTTACCGCATAGTTGGATAGTCAGTCCTTACTATGGGGAAACGGCCCAGATGAGACTTGAACCCCGGTCCTGCCGTGTGAAGACCGGCGCCGCTGTCGCATCTACCACCGGGCCGCCCCGACTATATCTGTCAGACAGACTTCTGTATCTGTCTGTCGGATTCAGAACAGTTCGTAGCATAACTTTTGGAAATTTGTTCAAAGTGTCAGCTCTTTTCTTCCAGTGCTGCTTGAATTCTAAAGAGCTGACCACAAAGCAGCTATGGTTCACACTGCCTGCAGAAAGGCCAATCGACACCTTTGTAGAATGTAGATATTCAGAAATGGCAGACCAAAACATATCCAGAGAAAGGTTGAAGAATGTTTAAAGATATTTCCACGAAGAAGGGATCAAAATCACAGACACAAGGATAGCGAAGGACTCTTTCACAACACTACGGGGAAGGTTTTCATTAGAGGGCCACCAAAGTCATGCATATCCACTATTTCACCTAAAAGAATCCTTCTCTCTCTATCTCCCTCTCTCTCTCTCGCTCTATCTCTCTAGCAAGACAACGCCCAAACGATACGCCGCCATAAAACAAGCGATCACACAAACACACGCACGCACGCACGCATCTGGTGGAGGGCAGGCGGGCGGAAGGCAGTTTTTGGTGGTGGTATTTCGGAAACGATTCGGATTGTTGCGGTAACGGGTTGAGTTATTCTTACTGACTTTGGATTCGGGAGCGCTGGTGCCACCAGTGACCGTTTTACCAAACCTTAACGCTGTGCTACTGCCGACACCACCACCGATCGGTCCGACACCGACCGGGTCAACTGGGTCCAGCTTCTCTTGCTTAATTTGCACCATCATGTCGAAGGAGGATCTAAACGGGGGGAGTGCGAAAGATGTTTCAAATCGTGTGTTAGTGGAGTGCGCAGCTCACAGGATCACCGTCCATCAATGACCGTCAAACGAAATGTGGAAATGAACGAATACGCTACACGCTACACTCACTTAATGACGCTTCCCGTGCCGGTCGTCGTATCGTCGGTCGCCCGAACAGCGGACTCGGCCACTTGCAATGCGGGCACAATCGGTGGTTTACGATCGTCACCGGTTGTATCCTCGCCGGATGTGCTCGCTTCATCGCTAGAACTTTCGTCGCCCCGTCTTCGTCCGTAGTACCGTTTGATGGGGACCTCCGGCTCAGGTTCTATCAGGGCCAGTGCGGCGATCGGTTTCTTTTCATCCACCGATGCTTCATCAGCTGACGCCAGCGGTAGAGGAGGTGGTGGCGGAGGCGGTGGTGGTGCACCGAGTAGCGTATGTGGCACAACGAGAGACGGTTTTTCCTGCGCTACAGGCGTCATCGTAGTGGTCGCCGTTGTCGTCGTCGTCGAGGTTGTTGTAGCCGTTGGAGGCTTTTTGGAGGTACGCGACGTATCGCTGTCCGAATCGGTTCCCGATCTTCGCTTCGTTCGTGACGCTTGCGTACGACGCGCTGGCGTTCTGGAGCGTGATCGCGACGATGAGGTAGATGATAGCGTGACGGTGTGGTTTTGCGTCGGGACGACGATTGCCCTGCACCGTACCTCCGTCTCGGGCTCGTCCAGCGAGATGCTTTCGAGCGGGTGCGCGATCGCGACCTTGACCGTGACCGTGATCGTGATTTTGTTTTCGAACGCCGTCGATACCGGGAGTAAGTGGAGCGAGTTGTAGTGCCACGACCACCGCTCCGCGACCGTGATCGACTTCTTCCCGCTCCGGTGCCTCTCAAGCGTCTTCTGCTCCTGCTGCGACTACGATCCCGACTTCGGCTTCGGCTACTGCTAGAACTTCTCCGCCGGCGACGGCTTCGGCCCCGACTACGACTGCTACTTCTACTGCTGCTTCTACTACTTCTTCCACGGCCTCCACTAACCGCCGAACGTTGATACTGCACCGGCGGCTTTCGATCACTCTCCTTCAGCTGTTGTGTTTTCAGCTTTTCCAAGTTTTGCTTCACCTTATCCGCATAGCTTAGCGTGCCGGTAGCTTCCGTGCCGGCGCCACCCGCTCCCGAACGCAATCGTGCCGCTTTCGACGTTCCAGCAATCCCTCCCAGCGTGCTCATTTCACGCGAAAAGCCAAACGAAATCTTGCCGTGCGGTTGCAACTCTTCCTCGCCACCGAACGAGGTAATGTACGTTATCTTGCCCGAGTTTACCGGCGAAGGTGATCGCGAACTATCGTTCGTTTCGACAAACGTGCGCGGCACTAGCTCCTCTTTGGCGGCGTAGCTTGGCGGACTTAACGGACGTCCGGCTACTTTCCGTTCGCGTTGAGCCCGTCGCTCCCGACGACTTTTGCGCCCACTGAACATGATCTTCTCCTGTTCTTCCTCCCGTGCCAACCGCAACGTTTCCGCTTCGTCCGAATCTTTCGTCAGGAAGGAATAGAAATCGTTACTCTTCATGCCGTACTGCCGGCCACAGGTGTTCAGTTCGTGCGCTTGGTTTGTGCCGATCTTATTGATATCAATCGACACATCCATATCCAAATCCGAGTCGGAATCGTCCTTCATGCACTCGTCGAATCGTGCCGTTGCGGCCGGTCCACTCGTGCCCGCTAATGTGGCTGACGATTCGGAAGCCTTTTCGATCGCCGTTATCGATTGTACGAACGGAACGCTACTTCCCGTCCCGCCACCAGTAACGAGGCTCGACGATCCCGACCCACCCGGGATCGTTTCCGTTTCCTCGTACGTGTAGCCGATGGCAGCACCGGCAGAAGATTTCTTTTTAGCCGCAGACGCAGCCGCTTTCGTTTCTGCCTCGATCTGTGCATTTACACCGAACTGTTCTTCGAGGTATAGTTGATGGAGGTACTTTTCTTCCACAATGCCTACAAAAGAAAATGGAAGGATGTAACAAACACTCCTTCGCCAAGAATATCGGATCGCATCGTTCCGCGGATCGTGACGCATTCGATTCGTTGTTGGATTCATAGTTACCCACCGAGAAATTCATTCTGGGCCAGCACACGGTAACGTTCGTAATTCATCGCCCGTTCGTCCGCATCATCCTCGAGCGGGTCGGGCTGATCCGGATTGGTGCGTGGCACCGGCGGTATGTAGTCCAGATGTGCACGCACATCAAACCGATCGATCAGATTGTCCTTCTGGCCCTGCCATGGCATCCTAAGAAAACGACCAGAAAGAAACGCAGAAAAGTCGAACATAAAACAAACCGCCCCTTGTTGCAAAATTCTATCGCTTCACTACAAAGGAATGGGAAAAGCATTAGCTTGCTCGAGGTGTGTCCGTCCCGGTCTGGACAATCACGTTGCAATTACGCGTTTGCGCAGGGAACAAGGTGGAACAGGAAATGTGTAGTAATTTTGTTACAGACGTCCTAAAGGAACCGGGTCATGTCCGCGGGTGGAAGAGAAGTGCGAAGGCATGAAAACTACAAGAAGAACGTTAAAGAAAAACGGTCCCAGGGAGAACCAGAGCTCCCTGTGCATTGAATATCACTTGCATGATTGCAGGATTCTCGGCAGCTGTCGCGACGCTCGCGTCCAGGTGTATTTTGCATTTGCGCCCATGCACTTGAAGGAACTGTGTCGGGTCGGCTTTCTGTGTTCCAACGATGGTCCGGTGACCGGTCCGGCAAATGCACATGGAAAAGGGAAATGGAATTTCAATCAGTACAAGGTCAACGCAGAGACGGCTGCAGAACCGGTTCCGACCACACATACAATACGCTCGTAGAAGTCCTGCCTTCGTTCGGCCCGCTTCCGATAATCGACCAGCATGCCCCGGATCTTCTTTTCCTGTTTGCGCGCTTCGTGCCACATTTTGAGGGGTTGGTTAGAATGTTTCTTCCCGATACTCGTTCTACTCTTTCCGCTTCCGGTTTATTCTTCTACCGAATACAAACGCTGTTCGTAATGTGGTTCTTGTGCTTGGCAATAATCTGACAATATTCACATCTTAAACTACGAATGTTTTACACCGCTCCTAGTTGATACAACAATAGAAAACTGTTGAGTTTATCATTTTTCCGTAAAAAATCACTTTCCACTTCTTGTCACTACACATTTGGCACATTTTCTGCAAAAAGCGTTAAAGTGTTGGAATCTTTTGGCCCTTCATTTACGCCCGGCTTTTTGTCGCACTTCTTGCCAGACTGACTACTCGCCACGCCACAAGCCCACCAGACGCCGGCTTCCTAATTTAAGATAAAGCTTACGGCCCCGCGGAGGAAAATGCTTTCCCTTCAAATCGGGTCGTATTTTTAACACACTGTCTTATCTTTTTCGCCGCAACACTTAGAATGTGGCTATTTTTCAGCCAAAATAAAATGCACGGGTTTCCGATGCGGCAAAACGAATGCACAATTTTTTGTTTGTGCTTGCCTGTTTGACAGCAGCTGTGACAGTTAGCACGCGACTTCTCACCTAGACGATTGTAGCGCCAATGCAGAATGTAGCGGATAATAGCAAAACTAACCCGAATTCTTAAATACCTCTAGAACGACGGTTATTTCTCTTCCTGCAAAAAAAAAAATTATAACCAAAACAAAGCAGAGGTGATTCAATAACTTCCAAAAACTGGACTTTTATTACAATTTAAAGTAGTCAAAAAACTTGTTTGTATCGAAAGAAAAAAAGGGGGAAAATTATTTTATCTCTCCGGGACTTAATATTTCTCCGAAATCCGACTGGGTAGGATGTGTGTTGAACGTCGAGAAGAAAAAATCTGTCCCATCGCTACTTGCAACCTGACCGGCAGATGAGCCATCACTTTTTGAATCGACGCTGTACTGTATGGCACCTGCGGAGAAACAAGTCGACACACCATCCGAACCTGAATCATATTCGTTTTCCGACACAACCGGAGTGCTGTATTCAGCTGCATCCAAAACATCGGATACGCTAGATAAAGCATTCGCAGGGGAAAATGATATCCCAGAGGAAGACCTGAAACTGCAATCGTCCTGTAGCTTTCTGTCGCCTTGCAATGATTGTAAAAACTTTTGTGCAGCTTTCTTGGCGGTTTCAGCTCTGTCCGCACCAGTCGATGATGGTGGTCTTTCGCTGCTTCCAAGTTGATAGATTTTGCGAATAGTTTTAGCGTAGCGTGGATTACGTTCGAATAGCTCCCGCTGGAATTGCTTATGGCCGTATGGAGGACTTGTCGTAGGACGTGACGACGCCTGTTCGTCGAATGTGCTCTGACAGCCAATACATTCGCATGATCTTGATCGCAAGGCTGATGATGCAGGACGAACGGGACCATGTTGTCGCGGGATCGGCTCTACATTTGCAGCAGGATTTTCAACATTCTGTGAACGCTTTACTACCTTCGATGTTTCCTCGGCTATCTTCTCGATGTTTCCCTTAAGAACTTCCAAATTTTCCGTCAATTCGTTACTCATTTTCATGTTTTGTGATTGTACCTCAAGAGCCGACTTCCAAATGCATAGATTCTCCAAAAATCGATTACGAGAAGATTTCCCGATGGATGCTGCCTCGTCTTCAGATTCAGACGGTTCGCTGTACGACCTTTCTCCGGGTGGACTACGCAGAGCCGGAATGCTCGAAACTTCAAGTAAACTTCGTTGACATTGTACACTTGTGGGAACTTTCTTTGCTTGCTCAGCTCTTTGGGGTTCTGGGATCGAAGCTTCTCTGTTCGCATTGTTCTTCAAATTAAGAAGCTTTCGTATATCTTCTTCTTCCTCCTCTTCGAAATCGTCCTCAGTACTGGAGCCGCTAGAATCTTCATCGGACACGGTAAGCAATATCTCAGTGCTCTTCTTCGGCGGAACCAGCTTGCGATAAATGTTTACGAAAGGGTCTAAATATTTGTTTGGTGTGTTGCTGTGCTTGATCACCTTACACGCTGACCGGGGTATACGTATCTGAGAAAGTTTACCAGCCCCACTGTCCTGAACGAAAGTTGAATTGTTTTCTGAGTCACTTGATTCATCGGATGACGCGATCTGTGGTTCATCGTTCTCAGCACTCGGTTTCGACGGTTCTAGTACAACAACTTTCTTCGCTTCGTCTGTCTCAGTCGGAAGCTTTTCACTTCGAAAATGTTCTGTTACCGCTGCTTTTTGGCCTCGTTTCAACTCCAAGTACATTACGTTATCGTTCGACAGTTCGTCGCTTGTTTTATCCTTTCTATCGATGATCGCTACGCTTGCGGCTTGTTGTACCTTCAGATTAGCATCCCAGCGACCTTTGATCGAAACGCCAGGCAGGACATGACTTGTAAACCCCAGCGCATCTATAGTAGCAACGTCAACTGGTTCAGATGCCATTTCCTGAGTAGGTGCCTCATGGTCAGACTGTTTGTGTTCGTCGTCATTGTAGTTACTATTTAAACCAACTTCCTTACTTTCAATCTGAACCATTGACCCGATATCCTGTTGATCGGGGTTATTTGGTTGTTCCACCTGTTCTTTGGCAACATTTTCTGCATCTTGTGCTACATTTTTCGACCCATGCTTTTCTGACTGCATCTGTATAAATCTCTCAAACAGCAGCTTAAACTGCCCATCGGAAAACGTACGACCCGTCGGTGGCTTTACTTGCTGCCTGGACGTTGATGCAGGAGCTGTAGCGGGAGGAGTCACACGTGGTTTTATGACGGGCCGGGAACGAAGCTCACAAGCACTTGGACATTTTGTTGATCTCGCAGTCAATGGTGGTTGGACAACGCGTTGTACGTTCGTTCTCTTTGCCACGGTACGTTGCGAAACAAAGTTCACATTGGTTCCAACAGTACGTACCTCTGGTGTGGTTGCTACGGTTACTTTGTTGTTCAACTGTTCCGGTTGATCGGACAGCACATTCGCAACTTCCCGAGGAATGTCTTCTTGCGTCACCGTGATAGCGCTTTGATCTTTAAATGGACACTCTCGCACTTCGTATCGAACAATAATCTTCTCTGGTTCCGGCTGTGGCAGCAACCAAGCTTTCGGTGTCGAAACTTTCTTGTTGGATCGCTTTTCCGGCTCACACTGGACACCATGCTCATCGAACGTGACGATGGTTTTTCTCGTTTCAAGGACGAATTTACGCGCGTACGCAATCAGATCATCAACGTCCGCCCTGGTGTGGTTGCTACGGTTACTTTGTTGTTCAACTGTTCCGGTTGATCGGACAGCACATTCGCCACTTCCCGAGGAATGTCTTCTTGCGTCACCGTGATAGCGCTTTGATCTTTAAATGGACACTCTCGCACTTCGTATCGCACGATAATCTTCTCTGGTTCTGGCTGTGGCAGCAACCAAGCTTTCGGTGTCGAAACTTTCTTGTTGGATCGTTTTTCCGGCTCACACTGGACACCATGTTCATCGAACGTGACGATGGTTTTTCTCGTTTCACGGACGAATTTACGCGCGTACGCAATCAGATCATCAATGTCCGTTTTCTTGAGCATTTCCGGTTCGCTTTCTTTCACCTGGCACAACGATTCCACCGTCCGGGTAGCTTGTTCACTAAGAAAATCTATCTCATCGTACAGTTCCTTAAATCCCAAGCGCAACGCATCGAACGAGTGGCGTACGGTAGTGTCGTCCTCGACACTGGACGGCGTGAAACACTCTTCGTCTCGCATCCTGAACGATAACTGAATGACTAACGCAAAGGTTCGTTTGAGCAGTCGGGCTAATGGAACACCAACCAACCAGTTGCTAGGATACATCGCCCAAACAACACGCTGCTCGTTACGGTTGGATGACGCCGATGATGCACATGCAGTCCCGGAACAAGGTAACAAAAACACAATCAAGCGCGCGTGGTTTGTCGATAGATTATAATTGTAGACTTTTTTATATAATATTTATTTGTTTTTCCATTCGTTTCAATATAATTGTTTCAATATGTACAAAATGTTTACGCAGGATCGCCCAGCATCAATGTTAGTACACTTTCCAATGTCTAAGAACTGCACCTTCTGCATTGTTTACAAGTGTTGGCTTATATCGCTACAGGCCCCCTCTACTACATCATGCCTGTGTGGATGGGATGAAGCAATGGTAATGTCTCAATGTGTGCCTTTGTTTACTTGTCGGCATAATTTGTAGCACACCATTCAAGCATCAAACCTTTGCCATGCTTAAAGAAATTACAGGACCACGGTATTGTCCCCTTCCTATTATCCCAGCTATCAGGTAATTCATCATTGTCATCGGACAGACAGACTCGCTAGTAAAGTTGTAACATGCACGTGCACGATCCAAATCGCAAAAAAATCGTTTTCGATCGTCGCTGGGAACGCATGAACCACACCATCAACAGTAGGGGTAGTAAACGCTTCCACAGGTGAGATCGATCGATCGTACATTCTTTCTCTTGCTTTTTTTTCTTTTGTTTACAAGTATGTACATATATGGCGAGTGTTGTGTTCCAATGTGACGAAAGCGCCGAGCCTTTTTGGCGAATGTGTGAAACCGATCAGCTGCTGAACATTCCAGCAATCACGATCGCACACACCGTAAGGACATCGTGTCGCGCAACGTCAGTTTTGCTTAATTAAATGTACAAATTGAAAAATGAAAAATGAAACAACGTCCTCTTGCACCGACTGTCTCTCTTTGACAGGGTGCCAGAATCTGAGGGTTGAGGACATGGTGTGGATGATGGGAGCCCCCATTAACATGAAAGGGGTAGTAGAGAACATTCTCCTAACGAAACAAGACGCTACTGTAGTGTACCACCCTTGTGTGTATGAGTGTTTATAGTAATGCTTAACTGTTAACTTCTTCTCGCTTTACTGCTATTACTTTCTCTTAGGTTTGCTTGGCAAAAAAACTAACAAACGCTGACCCAAAACCCACGTGACGGTCGGTTTTACCAACGCCCCTGTTTAGTGGCTTTAGTCTGCTATTGAGTAACGAAAATTTGGAACAATTCTTATACTGTGAAAGCAAGAAAGATTTCACGGCGCGCCATAAATTCTAAGTAGTACTGCTAGGTAAGCTTAAGCAAACGATAGTGATTGGCCGATCTTGTATGGATCTTCTCCGGGAGAACCGCATGCTTAGACCATTTGTTGCGGTCAAAGACATTCGACTCCTTCACATAATAACACTCTACCATACTGTGCACAATCATATATATATTTATAGCAACTATCAAGTCAACGATTTACGCATGCATTTGGGGGAAGAAACGGAAAGGCTGCTCAAATGATCAACGAAAGACGAGAGTGAGAATGGAACGATCCTATATCAACAAACAATTCATCAGCTACTAAAGTGGTCGGATCGGCCTACTATGATCAGAAACGACACTATCGCGCGCAAAAAACACTATTGGCCTATTGGTTTCGGGTAGCTTTCACTGTAAACGTTGCTACAACTACTACTACTATTACGTGACGTGACGTTGTGTGTGTGTGCGCCGAACAATAAACTATCTAAAAATGTTAATCCTCTTTCTCTCTCCCAGACACACACACACACACGCACACACTGCTAATAACTTAAACTTGCTGTGCTGGGCCCGTGTTGCATCCACATCCTTAACGCTTTATGCTATATGTGTATGTATGCTCGATTATATTGCGCAAAGAGGGTTAATTTGTGTTGGTAAACTGTGCATCTCGTTATGTCGCCGATACTGCGCCGATGATACATCATGCTAAATTGCTAAAAAGGTTTGCTGATTTCACATGCCTATTATAAGAGAGTCGACGTCACACCACACTGCCACCTTCTTTCCTTTCAAACTGACGATGTAAATTGGGTTTCGCTTTATGATTCGTTATGCTTTGATTGTTTGGTTTAGTTTCCTTCGTTCGTTTGTTTGCTAATGTTTTTTTTCCTCCTTTTACGCGGGGTTAGCATTCAAAAGTTGTGGTTACTTGTATATCTTGTAAGTAGCTAAGTAGTGTCGGTTATGTCCCACAAACAAACGATTCGATTGCTATATATTCAAGATATTATTCATATCGTTCAAAGGTACTTCATCTGTTTTGCTGGTTGCTGGTTGCTATCATACACGCACGTACACAAAACACACACACACAAACATGTAAATGTGCTCACCCCGGGGGGGGTCACAAGTACAACGGTCACAACTAACATTGAAAAGAAAAGAAAAGAAAACAAAAAAACAATAAAGCATTATAAAAGTATAATACAAAAATACTCACCTTGGTAATGGAAAATGAGCAAAACCATATATCGACAAGAAACAGAAACGAAACCATAGATAAAACTAAAAGCAAAGAACGGAAACAAATGAAACGTTTTTTTTTCAGAAGAAAATAATTGAATTTTCACTGTATTTGCAATATTTGTGTTCCATCAATCTTCAATCCCTCCGTTCGCTCGCGTCCTTCCAACCCAACTAACGATCTTCTCTTTCCAATCCTTGTTGTTTGTCATAATGCAATAATTGTATTCTCTTCTCTTGCAGAATCGAACAGTGTAACTAATTAGTATATGCATATATGTATAAAAAAAACAGTACATTTTACATTACAATGTGGGGTTTTTGTGTTGTTTGTAAAGAAATACGCTTACACTGAATTTATAAAACTAACGCTTGTTGCGCTCTTCCTCTCTTTCTCTCTTTCTGGAGTCCATAATTAATTTGCGCACATATTTACAATTGTGGGGCGGGATGTTGGGGTTGGTTTCTGTTTTCTCTTTCTCTTTCTCTCTCGGTAAGGAAAATGTGTGTATGTGTTTCGCTCTTTCAATGCAAAAGTCCAAAACAGAAAGAAAAAAACATTAAATAAACGTTAATTCGTCAACTACCATTATAAATACGTACATAATAAAATTAAAACATTCTTTCTTCTGTTTCTCCTTTTTCCTTTCTCTTTCTCTCGCTCTCTTTCTGTATTCTTCTTAATCGTACAAAATTGTTTAAAGAATGCATGTGTACTTATATGCGTATGTGTATATAAAATTTGCCAGTAAAGCATTGCTCAACTTATAGGTAAACTCGCAAAAATCGAGTTATAGCTCTCCTGTGTGTACACTTTTTCACAATTAAACGAGCGGCCACAAAGAAAAGAACCATCCGTGTCCGCGTGTCGGTATTCGACGATTGATCGCGCTGAGGATCGTTCGGAAAAACTTGCCCCGAACAGCTCGACCCCACAGACCAACAATCGATGAATGCTACACACGACGATAGGCACGACGCACGGCCCCACGTTTAAAAAAAAAACACAGTTTAAAACAGAATGAAACTTGAACAATTCATACCGTACACACTATTATCTCACCTAAATGTAGCTTTAAAACGGCCAAAAGGAACATTTGTTCCGTTTCTTGCTCGCCCCGCCATTCATTGGCGCAGCACACAAACTTCGTTCGGTATCTTAAAACGAAAAACAAAAAACATTACCATTGTACTCTTGCAGGAACACGAAACGAAGCCAACAGAAAACTGGACCCCCCCCCCTAAAACCCCACTGCACTATCGCTCCTGCTTCAAAAGAGAAGAAGGATTTCCAGCCTAGTGGGAAGCAGGAGGATTCTCTATTGGTTTGGGCTTGCTTCAGAAACGGGCCAGGCGCGGGCTTGTTTTACGAAAACTTGCTCTGATTGTTAGTTGTTAATTGCTACCAAACTGTCCTTCTCCTTCCTCTCCTCGAATAATATGCTCAAAACTATGTACAAGCGAATCCTACACCAAACAGGATTCACAATGGTGCCACCACCCCAATGGGTAGTGCGTGCGTGTTGTGTCCACGCTCGAGACACACAATTAAAAATGATACATTAAAAACTACCAAGAAAAGATTACGGCTCCTTTCGGCTCATGCTGATCCGATGGCGCATCCGGAGCGGGGCGTCGTGTGTGTACCACCCTCCAAAAAACTATCTACAATCCGCCGGCCGGCGGTGTGTGTGTGTGTTTCCGCTTCGTTTTTATAAAACAAACGCGGACAAAGAACATTTGCTTGCCGTGCCACACATTTCCGTTGTCCAACAGTTCAGCTGTAGCTCTGCCCACCGGGCCAGTGCGTGAATGTCACTTTCAGCGTTGATGATGGCGCGTGTGTCGATGCGATCGTAGCTGACGATCGTACCGCTGATGCTGTGGTGGAATCGATGATGATGATGATGATGATGGTTGAGGTTGAAGTTGCGATTGCTGATAGAATTCCCGCTCCCAGGGTTGTTGTTGCTGCTGTGGAGCACTATCAACCGGATGCGATTGCATTGTATGCTCGTTGGTGTTATCGCGCCTTCCGCTACCGTAACCGGTGCCAACCATCGATGATCGGTGATCCGATTCTTCGGGCGGAGTTTCATCCCTACGGATGCGCTCATCATCCTCACCAACGCGCACATCATCATCGTATCCATTGGCGGCGGACAACATCATCCGCGTTGGGGTGTAATATTCACCGGATTCACTGACCGAAACCGATGGAATGGGACCCACGGCAACCGTGGACATTGTTGAACCGCTGCTGCTGCTGCTGCTGCTGCTGTTGGTGAATCTTCCCGTGGCCACAGGGCCGGCAGCGACACTGTTGGCAACGGTGTACCGACTTCTCTACGTTTCGCGCTCCTTCTTTACCTTCAGCTCTTCGCCCAGTATGGTCGCAATTTCACCCTGCATAAAGGCCCACGGTATCGTCGAGTTGGCCAGCGGGCACTTTTCCCCACTCGGACAATACACTTCCGCGCCAGAGCCCTGCAACAAAGATGATTGAGAAAAAGGACATTTAGAATAATGTTCGAAAGTGGCCAAACGGCGCGTCCTCCTTACCTGTCGCTTGATGCTCTCCCGACTGCAGGGGAAGCAGAACTTATGGTGACCAACCGAGGGACACTGCACGAAATGCGTATCCTCGAGCCTTTCCTGGCACAGGGTACATTTGAGTGTGGGGTTTGGTGCAGGTGCCGGTGCCGGCCCACCCGTACCGGGCGGTGCATTGCTCGGTGCCGAGCCGGGCGGTGGCGGAAGACCTCCATTTCCCGGTCCACCGGCTCCTCCTCCTGGTGCACCATTTCCGGGACCACTGCCCGGTGGTCCACCACTGCCAGGCGGAGCGGGACTTGCATTGGGACCGGCAGGATTCGAACCGGAACCGGCATTACCACCCATACCCGGGGGTACTCCGTCCGGTGGTCCCGATTGCGATTGGGACTGTGATTGTGGCGGTGGTGGAGGTACCTGCTGGGACATTTGCTGACCCGGACCGAGCGGGCCCATCGAGACGGGCGGTGTGCTTCCGTTGCCTCCATTAGGTCCACCGGCGCTTCCACCGTTCGGTGTCGTCGATCCGCCGCTGCCCGGTAGCGAGGAGTTCGGTTGTTGCGCTTCGGACGAGGTAACCGTCGTGCTGGATACATGCCGCGAGCCGGAAGATCTTCGTCCACTTGATGAACCTGCGGGTGGAGAGAACATAAGGCGGAAAAAGAGTGTCATTAGTGAATATCAAAAGAAATGGATTAAGAAACAGTGGCATTAACAGTGTGATACGATTGGGAAATACGTGATCTGGTGCTGGTGGGCTACTACATGACCTACGATCGTGCTTTTAGATGCAAGTGTATCGAAGTGTTTGTGTGCAGGTGGAAAGAAAACAGATCGGTCTATCAAACCGAACGAACAACATCAACATGAATCGAGCCTTTATTTAAGTGCAGCTCATCAGTGGTGGAACTCGTCGAAATAAGAACTAGCATTGTGTTTACAGTTCTAAATACCCGACGCGAACCGATACGATCGCACCGTCTCACTCACAGGCTACTACTCTCTAAACGCATCCACGATCGGAACCGGAAGGATGGAATTTTAGGAAATTTTTTTAATGAAAAATGGTAACTACGAACAAAACCCGTCCCGACACTATCACAGCTAACAACTAAAACGAAACGCAAAACCAAAAAACCTACCGGAACTGTTCGGCGAATGCTGTGAGCCGCGGGACGCTGTCCGCGGTGGCGGTGGGCCCGGTGGGCTTGGCCCATTGCGGGGACTGCCGGGCGGAAGGGTCTCGGTGATCGACATTAGGTTCGCCATCGGACTTTGCAACGGTGCGACGGACGGTGCCGGTGGTGTGCTATCGCCGCCGCCGCCGCCGCCACCACCTCCACCTCCACCTCCCCCACCGCCACCCATCGATGCGGGCGCGATCGGTATCACGTTCGGATAGACTGAAAGAAAGGGCGGGAAGAGGAAATGGGAGAGAGAAAGAAAAAACGTTGTAGAACTTTGCTGCTAAAGTCACTATCACTTCCTGACAACGACCCCATTGGCAAGATAATTGGAGATTGTCTCGGGTGTATCGGATAATTGTGATCGCTCCAAAACAAGACGCGATCATTCTTGATCGATGCAATATTCTCAATAACTTTTCTAGCAACAATGGCATCTCTCCACCGATCCATCGGCAACAGTATCAAAACAGGCAAGCATTTACGATCGGAGGTTTGTTGCTGCTATCAGAATCGTCCACGCTCATCTAGAGAGCCGATTTAGAGACAACAGTAACATTATATTAAGAAGATCACTGATCGGCAGGACTCAGAGGGGTCTGCTAAAAATGCTGATAATAAAACATCTCTTTGGCTAAGCATTTAGCCATCGTGAACATCACCTCACAGGCGGAAGCGACTTCTCTCCACAGCAAGACTAAGAACTCTTCTACCAGAGATAATTTCAGTTCCTAAAAAAGATCTATTCTACAGTGTGATTGACAACAAATTGCTAAGTTCACCAATAAATATTACACTAAAAATTATGCGACATTTAGGTTGCACTTGGTCTTGCCTGTGTGACTACAAACAAAAACCTAAAACTAAAAGCCTCTCGGGAACAACGAAGGAATTGCATTTAATTGTCCTCCTGCACCTCATGTTACTTCTTATGCACCGGATTAGCTACCACGCCAGGCCACCCGCTCGTCGGATGCAACTCACAATCGGCTTCCCTCCCGTTAGGTCACCGCTTATCAAGTGGCCTCCTCCTATACCCGCGACAAACCTTTTGCCCACCACCTTCACATCTATCTGCGCGTTCTCTTTGTGATCATATGTGTGTCTGCGTGATAAGAGAGCAAGAGAGAGAGAGAGATCCTCTTCACTAATAGGCGCAAAAACATCAACAACAAACCCCGCTGCCACTGCATTACTGCAAATATCTTCGTTCCCGGGGCACAAAAGGCTGCAAAAACACAAATATTCCCGCCGCCGCCAGCTGATGATGATGCTGCTGCTCTCGTGCCATGTGTTGATAAGGGATGTCCCCTTTTTTAGACCCTCACACACACGCGCACACGCACATAGAGAGAGCGATAGCGAGTTCCGGTGTAATGAATCAGAGACCAGTTCACCAATACAAAACCAGACCTGTAGACAACAAAATCATTACACGTCAAGTTAGGGAGTGTTGTAACGAGCAGCACACTTCCCGGGTGCTCTTATCAATCACACCGAAAAATGCTCCAAAACACATACAGCCGTACGGTTGTTGACGAACGCTTATCACCGCTTATGTGGTCCGTCATCCCGCCATGCGTGCTGCGTGTTGCATCATCGCGCACCACCACCCCGTTTGATAATGCATTCGGCAGAATTCAACCCCTCGCGGCAGAACACGCGGACGACGCTTGATCTTGAAGCCACCATCACCACACCACCCGAACCAACGGTTGATAACAACGACACACAAACACTGCATCGGTTCTGCTGCTGCCCGACAGGCAGATCAGTTCCGGAACACGCTGAGGTGAAAATGGAAAACAAAATTATCGCCACACTATCATCAAACAGGCTAAACTGCGTTTCATTCCAAATCATTGGAATCATCATGCATTACAAGAGAGGAACCAGAGCCAGAGTGTTGTGGAAACGGGGATCAGCGGAATTGTGTGTACTTTTTTTTAGACATCTTATCGATGTTCCAGTGAGCTACACAACGCGCATACGGCGATGCACACATAACCAACCACCCGAAACCGGCTGGGGCTAGTTTGGGTTAGGGACCGATAAGAGAGAAGCCACGTTATCATCACTTAGTCTAGCTAGAGGAGTTCCAATTTCTCCATCCAGCACTCTAGGGTGTCGATCATTCGATCACCGTTCGATCACGACGATTTCGAGTTTGGATTTAATTCTCCTAGCTAGAAAGGAAGATTGATGTGTTTGAAAACAATTTACGTTCTGTTGTGCTAATAGTTCCAATTACATTTATATAGAGCCCACCGCACTTCATTACTTGCTTAAGTGGCCAATTAAAGAAGGAAACATTAAGTAATTTAGGTAAATGGTATTAATGGCTCAATTTTTGTTCGTTTTAAATCTGTACACTATTTTACTTTCGTTTTAAAGCGTGAAACCTTTCTACACACAAATTTCGCTGGAAACGATCATTTTCTTTGAGGCAAAAAACTACTTTTCTTTATTATACATAACTGCTTGAAGAACTTATATGCTTCCCGATACATAAAATAAAGCTATTCATTGGCATTTGCGATTTTGCAAACATTGGCCATTGGCCACGATGTCATGGACATGTTCCCACGTTCTAGTACCCACCATCGGAACCACCAAACCATACCACCGCCGATGTCAAACGGAATCGATCCGTAACGGAACTACACCGCGGGCGAACCACCATTTGTCATACGCGAACGCGAATGGACAATGGCAATGGCGCCGTCACCGTTGCTGCTGCTTTTGCTCTGGCGGATGTGACTGGCTAATAGCTGAGTTGCTTTTGTTGATTCGTTTTGTTAACTACGTAACAACAAAAGCCTTCCACTACACACTTACACACAGTGCTTGTGGTTGTATAAAATCAGTTTTCACATGCACTTCACACCTTTGCCGACTTTAAATCGTCTCATTCGCTTTGAATCTTCAAAGCTGCTACACAGATATCACAACGCAGATATCATGTTTTCAATATACTTCATCATATTCTGCACGTCCTAAAATCGTTCGATTTCCCATTACGGAATCGAAGCTAAATGGTGAGCATACAAAAACATACACAAATCAAATATATCTGCAGGACGATCAAGTTGGAGATTTGGTAAGGGAGAAACATTCATATTTACCTCGTGGCATTACTGGGGCGTTCACAAAAATCCCCACATTCTGTTGTTTCTGGTCTGCAAGAGAGAAAGAGAGAGAGAGAAAAATGGGAATAGAAAGGTGGAGAAGAGAAGAAGAAAAAAATGTATCAACATACAGGCGATTTCCTGGGTTCTTGTGCACTCTAAGCTAGTTGCACATTTAGAGTAGTTAAATATCTAGAAAAATTGGTGCCATACAGAGGAATAAATGTGCCAACGGTGTTAAAGAACTAGTTTCTCCATACCATAGTTTGTTGAAATACAATAATAATAATTAATATTCTCGTTACAAATTCCACCTTTAATGCACGCTACATGTTAGTTATTGCTACTGTTAATAAACAAATCCCAAATCAAATATAAAGCATTAAATGAATTCTCCAAAACCCCATCCATAAAGGTTAACATATTCCGTTTCGTACATCGTACACGTGCTACGGAGCGGCCATTTACGACGTCCTTAACCTTTCTCTGTTCCAGCACCCTCTTGGACGGTATTGACGATGACATTTGCGTGTCTTCAGTGTCCTTTCAAGTAAAGACTGTTTATAGGAGTTGTCTACAGGAAGCTTTATGTTTTTATACCTTGCTTCCGGTAGAGCAACAATGATACAGAGCCATAATAAGGTTGAAAAAAGAAAAAAATGCTAACCATCACAGGATGTATGTAAATTTCTACAGGACAAAAATGGGTAAAGTAAAAGTGTTTAAAGGAACTTCAGTAATTGTCTTACAAGACAATTTGAGCATTCTTTTGCTAGTTAAATATAATTTGGTTGACAAAGATGAGTCATTTTAATACCGTTCCATAATATCGTGACGGTATGCACAGTACTCGATGGAGACGCATGATCTTTTTCAGCTTCCTTAGTATGAAAGGAAGCTGCACACTAATTCCTCTTCAATCAATCACTGAACGCACAAATGACCATTAGCAAAAGCATCACAAACAACAACAAAAAATGGAATCATTTTACTGTCGACCATGGCTTTTGTGTTGTCGTTGAGCAAAGAAAGTAACATTTCCCCAACTACAACTGGAACTATCTCTTTCACCACACACACACACACAAAGCAGCAATACACGCTTGAAGGTCGAAAACATTAACCCAAAGCAGGCGTTGCAGCACCCCCGAAAACTCCCCACGACGAGTCACGCTTTTCACATCAATCATAGAGGGTATTTCCAAAAGAAAGGAAAAAAAACAGGAAAATAAAGCAAATTTTTTGGATGCCGGTGCGATGAGACAGACCCCGGGGCCAATGTGGAATCGTAAAATATAGGTCCAAAAGAATGTTGAAGCAAAGCAAGCGCAAGCAAGAGTGAAAGAAAGGTAGGGAAGTGAAGGAACCAAATAAACCAGCCAGGCAGAGAGTGTAAAAAGTGTGTATCTGTGTCGAGATTTTCGGGGGATCCGGTTATGCGGTAAAAAAGAACGGACACGAAGGAGAGAGAGAGAGAGAGAGAGAGAGAGAGAGTGGGCACGGTTGAATGTCTTCTTTACATAATCGTAGAAAGCGAAGCGGACCAAAGAAAAACGGGAAGAAATCATGATGATGGTTGTGTAGGAAAAGGAAAACCTACGGCGTGAGTGAGATTATCGTAGCTAATAAACACACCGAACCGAGCGCAAAGGCAGTAGGCCGTGAGTAGGGGAGGGCTTTTTGGGAACAAAACAGCAAGCCGGTTCTCCAGAGACGATGCAAGAGCAGCAAACACGCGCTGATGATGTTGTTTGGGAATGTTAAGAAAATTGGAAAGACGAACGCAGAAGCAACACAATCAAGAAGAACCGCCTCACAAAACCGGTATTATATGGGTATAGCACCTTTACAGCGATGCCGTGATATGCGGCAGGCATAAGGAATGAGAAAGAACAGAACAGAAAACCCCTCCCAACCGGAGGTTCGCGAATAACACTGGGGTATTGAATGTGGAAACGCTCAAGAACCAGGTGGCCTATAGGTCCAACGAGAACGGGAAGAACATGGATTCAAGCCGGAGATGCACAGCAAACGCACACCTTGAGAGCCACAACATAATGTACAGTTAGAGAGGGCATCCCAATCACACACACGCACACACTCAACCAACCAGCGTGTGTGAAGGGATGAGCGAGAAGAGAAGAAAAGAAGGAGCAGGAAGAAGGATATCTCAGGTAGCAAAAGTAGGTTATCCATGCGACGACGGCGACGACGACGACCTCGGTGTGCATGGAAACGACACGTTTCCTTGGATTGGATGTTGCTATATGTTTTCGTTCGTCATTATTTCCCGCCGGTTGGGTGGTGTTTTCCCTCTGTTTATCCCCAAAAACTGTTCAACAGCGAAGACTGGGTCTTATTAAGGGATAACTGAGACGGGGTAATAATTCCTCTCCGGAGCACACACAAAAACGAGCGTGCAGAACACCACCATCTGACGGTAACCAGAAATCTGTGACCGCGCGCGACTGTGGTAAATCCTTTCTGCGCACGTCCAGTGCCCTTCACAAACAGTGTGTACTACACTTCCGCGAGAAAAAGGTATCTCCGAGCGGGTATCACACGGCACAACAACAAGTTCGTCGATCGATAACGTTGAGCAGGCGATGATGCATCATGTACACTTGTGTGGGATGGTTGTGTACGACACGAGAGCGCAACAAATTCTAAACCATCATTCGATACGCCCCATGTGTGTATGTATATCTGCTCGCGTCCCGAGTTAATTCCAGAGCGACTCAAGCGATGGCACACATTCCATTCAAACTTCGGCTTCTATTTAAAACATCCGGCGGCGACCCATGTCGAAAGGAAAACATAGTACGACCCGAACTACACACAGAATTGTATAAAAGAAGAAGACGATCCCGGTCAGTTTATCGATTGAAAACCAAAATAAACGATTACAGCGAATTCTTTTCCCTGCGCTACTACACCGATTTTGTGTTCTTCTTCAACTAATCGTAACTCTGGAGATGGATTGGCTTTTGCTTTCGATTCATCGGTACCGTAATAAATGGAGAATGCTCCCCACAACAAACATATGTGCCTCCACTAATCTCATTGGAATTAGTTCTGTATTTAGGGGGAAAAAACAGGGAATCTTTCGATATACAGGGATAGAATCGATTTTTTCTCCTCAACACGGTACGATGATTTGTCTATCCTTGATTGGTCAGAAAGGGTAATTAATCATTGCTTGACTGTGTAGTATGCAGCAAGCTATAGGACTGTTTTACCAACTATTTTGAAGGAAAAAAGATAAATATATTCACCTTCACAAAGTGTTAAAATCAAGGAACAAGCCACTTTTTTCTTATTCGTCATACAAAACAGCTGTCTTCAATTAGTCATCTCTTTACAGAATACGCTAGGTAGGTGACATGTTTAGCAATTTCCTTCGAGCGAAAATGCATGATGCAAGATTCTCAGTTGCTATAGCTGCGGATATCATAAAACCCACCCATTCAAGCCCCAAAAGAGATCACACTACTTGTTTGCTTGGTTAGTTTATAGAGACTTTGAGGTAATCGTCTCATAGCAAGAAAGTCACCGTGTGGATGAAAAATGACACAAACGTGTCGTGTCCCAAGTCAAGAGCAGTTGAAATGGAAAATCGTCGTCTATTTTCATCGGTCGGTTGGTTGTGTTGGTTTTGTGTTGATCAATCAACGGGTAATGTTCAGCAAAAGAAAGAAAGAATGAAGCTACAACAAAAAAGTTACGCTTTACCGGTCCGTCTCGATGCCGTCGTGGCCCCAAATAGCGCACACACGCAAAAGTTCGTTTTCCTCGCACACAAACACAGACACACACAAGTGAGAGAAGAAAAAAACAAACGCGAGGGAAAACTGTTACCGCACCAACGAGTTATTGTGGTAGCAGTAGCAGGCCATGCTTCACTATTGGGTGTAAGGCACACACCACTCCGCAACTTCACGAAACGCTCGAGGAGGCCATGAGTTTTCATTTCCCTTTCTCTTTCGCACGCGTTGTGTGCCTTCGTCATCGGTGTTGTTTATTTCCTCCTTTTTGGGAACCCGCCCCATCTTCTTGCCCGCCCCCATCAACACACAATCTCACAGACGTGACAGCGAAAACCGTCATCACGAAAGGAAAACGGCCACGGTCAGCTAGCCACCCCTAAAACAACATCACGCAGCAACCAGACGTACAGAAAGAAAGGGGGGAGTATGTAGTAGCTGTTCCCCGTCGTTGTAGCAGCACGCGATGTTTTAGTAGCAAAGTGTTAGTAAATGTTCGGTGGTGGTGCGCCCCAGCCGAACGTACGGTGTACAAAGTTGGCTCGCCCATTCCTGCCGACGTTTCTTACCACCAACAAGTTCCAACCCAGCCACAGCTGCACAAGACGACGTTTGCGCGCGTCGACCAGACATTGCCTCCCGTTGTTTAAAGGGTGGGGGCTGATGATGGGGGCGCTGATGATGTAATCCATAAACTTGAACCACGGTTTCGAGGGCCTTTGCCCAATGCACGAAACACGCACACAGAGACAGTCGCAGTCGACCAGACGCTTTACTACGCAGAGCGCAGCAGAGGCATGAAGTGAAAGGCAATCCACGTATGGCCGGTGCACGAAACCCCCAAACTAGCGAGACCTCTCCCTGCAAGATGTAAAGTGTGCATGCAACTTTTATAAGCAATATCGCAAGCAAATCGCGTGCCGATGATGAGGAGAGCAATAAAACTTACAAACAACAGGTTCTGGAACTGGTTTTTTGTTACCTCCGTTCCATTTTTATATCCCGCCCGCTCACCAGGGTAGAGACGAAGGGACCTAACGGGGTAATGTTTTCTGCTGTCCTTTGATCAACAAGCGCACGCAACAGCATGCGCGTACCTTGCGAGAGAACCTGCATGTAAATGTCTGCCCGGCTGTGGCGTCGTCGAAGGAATGGCAAACAGTGCATCTACTGTAAACTGCAGTCCCCCCCGGGGATTCCAGTTTCGTTTACAACCAAACCCCAATGGGATAGAACTGGTATGAAGTAGGCCAACCGGTGCATGCTTGGAACCGGTAGAAATCGGTCCGCTACAACAACGCTCTCTCGCACACATAACGAGGAATGAGTTCTTGGATAAATTCGTCTGTTGACTGTATGTCTGTTCCAAAATACATCTTAAATGTTTTACATTGGTCCTGGCAACACCTGGCTCAAGAAGAGCTTCAGAGTGCGCTTTTCTCTCGAAACGAAACACACATACTCTGAATCATCGATTGTCTCGGCGAAAGACCTTGTGCAGCTCACAGAACACTCGAGGTCTGTGTCTCATGTTTCGTGCAGCTTTTCATTTTCTCCTCCCTAAAAACCTGTTCCGCGTGGCGTCGTTCCGGAATTTCGCGACCAGTTGCTGGTGGATCAGAATCGGAAGAACGAACTCTCGGAGTCGAATCCACCGACATAGCGGTAAATCTCATGCGAAGGGACGACGACGATGAAAACAAAAAAAAAACTGCGAATCAGGTTTGGCGGCAGCATTACACTACCTTTCTAAAATTCGTTGGCTGGTGTTCGTAACGTACACGTCGGGCATATGCGGTTATAGGCCATCTATCTCCATTAAACACAAAACATTCATTCTCGTTCAATGTTGAGCTTTCCATTAAAACCAACGTTGTATCAGGTTTGATGATTGCTTGCCCGTTTCGGTAATGGCGTACTGAAACAAAAACCATCGCAACACAGCATGCTTCAATCTAGTAGCAAGGCATAGGATAGCATATGAGTCCTGTGAAAATAAAGCTGTTGCAGGCACGGTACATACAATCATACGCGTACATATTCGATTGTGTGTGTACTCGCTATAACTAACACCATTCAAATGAAATTTGTTTGTCCCAGGTGTGTACTACTACGCAGAAAGAGAGGGAGCGAGAGATATGTACGAGGCAACTCCATCATGGCCGTTACCATGCCATCCCGGTTCGTAGCATTACGTAGATTAATTCTCACAACCCGCCACACCACAACCCATATCCCATGCATACATCCCACTCCAATAGTGAGACTGAGTCAACTGAGTGACTCACATCACACATCAAACATTGTCTATGTTTGCTGTGATGTACGATATTTTGAGTGCTTGCATGTATTTGTTGTTCTGCGGGTACAGCTGACACAGGGAGCAGAAGAAGCAAAAAACCACCCGAGTGATTAATTTGAATCGCGTTTTTCGCCAACACGGGACACAGCATGGAAACACGGGACACCTTTTAATTTTTGCACTTATTTATGCATGTCGTACGCGCGCTGTTTCTGTAGCCATACGGCCTCTTCTTAATGGCAATTACAAACATTAAAAAACATTACTGTGTGTTCTATACCTGCAAGATTTGGGAAGCAGGCAGCCCAAGTCGTAAAAAGATAAACGAAACATTTGTATCTATACAAGCCAACCGCACACACAGTACACAAACATTATACCTGGGGGTTTTACTGGACCGCAATCATGTGAATCATTAACCGAAATAAAAAGGTCGTTTAACAGTACTTAGTGTGCTCTCTCAAAATGTTGCAAACTATTTAAAGGGATAAAATGATCCTCTTCTTCCCGTTTCTTCATCTCTACCTGATACTATCCAAAATAGCAGCAACAACAAAAAACACCAGCAAAACAAAATGGTCGTACAGAGAGAAAACCAGCCCAAAAAGGATGTGTTCGAGAGCAGTTGGTTGGTTCACGTTTCCTTTTCTTGGGTCCCGGCTTTTCCTTTCTTCTTCTTCCGAATGGGAAAACAACATTGTCAGCTGATAGCTGATTGACGCGCGGTAACACAGTGTTTGTGACCGGCTTGTAACAGCTGCACTAGAACGAGCCGTGTGACGGGCCCGACCCGAGCCCCGGAGGGTGGTACAACCAGAGGGTAGAGGCATTGATCTGGCAGCAGTGTTGCGCCATCCTTTCCTTTCCCTTCGGCCGTTCAGCAAAACCGTTACGTCTGTCGCCTCGAAAAAACTTCCAACCTTCTTCTCCTTGCTTTTGTTCCCCTTTCGACAGTGGTTGTTGCACGTGCACGTCCTTGAACTTGGTCGGGGTGAGGTGGTTGCGGACTGACGCGGGTGAGCTAGCTGCTGATATATAGGTTTGCATCATCGCACACTTTGTAAAACCACCCCCTTGCCAGCAGCGTATGTCTGTGTGTGTCTGTTTAATCCAAAAGCTACGTCAACAGATCGAAGCCCAATTAACTTATCCTACCAGCGTTGTCATTTGCGATTGATGGGCAACTATAATGACGGAAATTGCACCCATTACTCATACGAAATACGGATGGTAGGCGCTATTACGTAGTAAATATTGCTATTCTTACGTTTAAAGCTGTTTTACTTGTTTATTGTATCGTCTTTAATGAAAAGTGATTTAAGTGATGGTGGTGCCTCATATCAGTCAAACATAGAATCAAAATTCCAACTTAAAAAGTAATTTAATCGACAATTATCCATCACGTTACACCGAAAATGGATGCCCGCATCCAGTAAGAGAACAAAATAGTAGTTAGGTTAGAAATAGGTACACAAAATAAGTAATTAAACCATTAATTCCTTCTAATTTGTTTGTGTTCACTTGGTTTAAAATTTTTCAAACATTGTAAAACTAATCTTTCTTCAATTTGTTTACCCCAACTACCAGCAACTGTAACTACCTTTTACCCCCATTACCAACAACCGTAGACGGAAATAAATAAAAAACTACACACGAAAAACGACAAATAAAAAATAAACAATTCCACTTTTCACATACATCGCACCAATTCACTCACACACCCTAATACACATGTGTGTCCTTCTTTGTATCTCTCACACTGTCCTTATCCACACACGCACACTAATTCAAACAAACCAAACAAAGCAACACACCTGGGCAAAAACGTAACCAATGTGATCGCTATACCCAGAAAAAAGGATCTTCCTATTTCTCCTTTTGTTGCTTTGTTTGCCAAAAAAGGAAAACTTACAGCCTACTGAGGACTACGTGTGCTGTACCTAGGACTAACGGTGAAAATACCAACACACTCACACACTCGCCGCACGCTTTTATCCACCTCACACATCGTTATTTGTACATATTGTTTAAGGAAAAAGGATTTGATTCAGGAAAACGCAGGCAACTGTACAACAGAAGTGTGCAAAGAACAACAAGTAATGCAGGGTTTTCCCCACTTTTTTTGGTCACTCCACACTTACCGAGTGCCTTGAAAGCGGCCGTATCGAACGATGCCGTTCGTACGGGATGTTTATCCTTGTAGCTGGGCTGACGATCTGGCACAAACGGTACGGCCGGAAGCGATTCGCCACGTGTCAACGGTGGCCGCTGGATTGCCACATTCGGATCATCGGCACCACGCTTCGCACTGCCCGTCGGGCCTTCCATCCCATGATCGTCATCGTCCGGCGGTGGTCGCTTCAGATTCACCGACAGTGCCGGCGGAACCTGCTGCCGGCCTGCACCGTGCGGGGCCATATGGTGCGGTGGAATATGCTGCTGCATCCGGGCACCCGCCCGCACACTGGCGATGTCGTGTGGTTCGTGCTTGGGCGTAAAATCGACCAGCGTCGGCCCGTTCGGCCCTGCCCGGACGGAATAGTGATGGGGTCCGGCAGCCGTCGGCACGGACCGATGTGACAGTTCTCCATTTTCGTGGCCACGTTTGCCACTGCTGCTGCCACCGCTACCACCAGCACCACCACTGGCGGCCGAGTGGATGCGCTTCATCTGGCGGGCTGTGTCCAGGACCAGCTCGATCCGATCCGCACCTTCATAGTTGACGCACCCGCGACAAACCGCCTCGGAAAAGTCGTGTATCATGGCCCACGGCATGCGGGGCAGATCGCACAGGTAGCAGTGTTGCCTTTTCGCTTGGACCGACATTTTGAACAGCGTAGTTTGTGACCGACCGGTGAATGGGTTCTGCTAAAACTAGCCTTAACTTTTGGGTTTCTCCTTTCACACAAAATTTAACCACTTTTTTTCAACCAAATCGCGCACCGTTTGTTATTGCTGCAAAACGCTCTGATTGACAGTAAAGTGTCATCGTTTATACCATCCCGTCGGTAACTTCACTGCCCGACGCACAAAAACTATCCATCGCAGGCGGCGGCGATGCTGCGTGACAGAAATCTGCTTTGCTGTTTACAAACACTTCTTTTACCAAAGGATTTCACCACTTCACTTGCAGCGCTGTATTTCTTTCAAACACCCGTCGGTAGTTGGACATTTAGCTGTACACACAAACACTAGGTTTTTGGAGATGAAATACATCAGTAATTGATTCTTTTAGTGCAAATGCGTTAAGAAAGCAATGCTTTTTCTATTCTATGCAAATGACGAACAGCAAACTCTCACACAACACACACACACGTCACAAAGATGAAGCAACGCGGCAAAGGTAAGTTTTGCCGACGGACAATTGGGATGTTCGTTTCAGTTTGATACAACACACACACAAACCAAACGGAACAACTTGTTCTGGCAAAGAATATAAATTTTGGGGTTTTTAACTGCTCTTCCGCCTCCCTATAGTAATTAATATCAACCTATTTTAATTGCTTTTCATACCACGACCACGACACTAAGCTTGTACGATAAATGTAGGCAACAAGACCACCTTTCTTTATCTCTTTTTTTTCCTTTTGGCACAAATTGACTGCTAGATTCTTCCACTTCAGCAGATAGCGTGTGGCGCTTTTCACGTTTAAAATCGCCTTATCGAAAATCTATCGCCACTCTCACCACTTCACTTCACCGCTTGCGTTTATTTTCTTCTTCTAATTCGCTTTTTCAGCCACCAACAACTGTACCATATATATTTCCCCCGTGTGCATTACGCAAAAACACCCGGTTGAGTGATGGACACAATTTCTTCTTCCGCTGGAGATACACACAAATTTCAAAATGCACTAGAGAAACTGTATTTGCATACATCCAGAATGGGTGAGAAACTGTTAAATCACTGCGACGAGCAACTGCAGAAAAGCGACGTTGTGCCGCGACCGACGAACACAAACAAATGCCTTCCATTTTAGCCAACAACCATTTTACCGCCGCCGATTGCGATGCGAAGTCAAGCAACGGTGAAAGAGAAAGCGCGACTACGCGACGGCGCGAGAACGAGAAGCACAATGCAACGGTAAAGTGTGTTCACCAACACACTCACACACTCGCGAGCTCGCTTCTTCTCGTTTGCTTTGTAGCGTGTTGTGCCTTTAGCGGGCGCTGACACAATCTCGTTTATGTGCTGACGGCCCGCTTCTTACAGGGCAGACGGAAGGCGATCGGCTGGTGGCTGGTGGTGGATGAAGAAGCCAGCAGCGGATGAAAAGTGGTGAGATAATCGAAAGCATTGGCCGTCACCCGACACAGCAGGCAGGCCCGGCTAACACACCACGCACACTCGCACGCACTTTTCCTTTCCACCAACGACCGGTTGCTATGTATTGTGGAGTGCGCATTGTGTGTGTGTGCGTATACGCTATGATCGCGTAGTAGGAAGAGCGAAATGAAAGCGAATGACGTAGGATGACGGGAAGCAGGCGTGTGGAAGCGCGGACGGGCATGTGAAGCAGTGCGACGGCAGAGGAACGGAACCGAGACCGAAATAGTATAATAAACGCGACTGTGCTGTGTGCAGCACAGGGAAACACGCGAAGGTGAAGGTTGAAACGCGGTGCAGAGAGCAGCGCAGTGTGTGTAGCGGAATGACGGCCAGCACAAGGAACAAAAAGCAAAGAAAAAAAAAGCGCTCGGATGACGAGAGCGGGCGCACACAGAGCAAGCATCATCACATGGGGAGGGTTCTGGGGTTGTATGCCAAAAACATAAAGAACCTAAAAACAACATTAGGCAGGCGCAAAAAAGGCGACCCGAAACGAACCACACCAACACACACGCACAAGCAAGTTGGAATGATTTATTTTATTCATTCATGTCGCTACAACACACTGTGACAGTGAGGTAGGAAGCGTTTTGCAATGGTGTGTGAGAGCGTGTTTTTTGGCATGTAGATTTTGGCGTTTCCGCAGAACAGCCGTCCTAGGGTGGGTTTATTGCAAAAAAGTGGACCTGAATTGATGCTTCCTAACCTACGAAAGGCTACGCTACAAATCGTACCTATTTGAATGGTAAAATGCTTGTATAAAATGTGTTTTTTGGCCACCAAAAACAGCCCTCCACAGTTCCCGACGGCCTCCTATATTGAGCACAAGAAACTTACGACGCAAAAATCGGTCCCAATATTGCGCCCTGGTACACGAGGAAGGAAACTAACGGACTCGCACCCTTGCCCTTCAAAAGAACGTTTTGTTTGACAACTTCCGCCGTGTTGGCAGGTTCAGGTTTTCGCGAAAGAAAAACGCAAACCCCGTAAGAAAAATTGCAATTCGATTTATTATTTTCAAAGCCAATCGTCCTACCGAAAAATAACTTCCACATTAGGATTCTGCTCAAATAAGGACTTCAACATGTGCAGTTCGTTGCTTTTCAACCCAACCAGCGTACAACTTCTGGTTAAAATTCCCTTCTCTGACTTAAGTATGACATTTTGGGCGGCCTGTTTTCTATTGATCGTTAAACGAACGTAGCTTGTGGGCGATGTGCTTCGACGTACACTAGATCTTCTAGAGCATGCCGATGAGAATTGCTACTCCTACATGACTTTGGTCTATTGAAAAGTGGATCGTGGCCGCAACGAATCAAGCATCGTAGTATTGCACAGATCGCCCATCTTTGGATCTTTACTACCACCATCTGTGTCATTTTGGTTCTAACAACAAACCCAAGAAACGTCAAAGCGGTGCTAAGTGCACCTGTCATGTGTAACGCCTACTATGATCGCTCGATATCACATCTCCGTCATGCGAAGTTTGTCATTCTAGGTGCTAACATTCCACCTGATCTTGTTTTAACCATTTCGGAAAGAAATTAAACAATTACTACTAACGCGGTTGACGTTTCGTTATCGTCCAGGACGTTCTGGTATCCTATCCCAAGTGCGTTAATTTTCCACTCGACCGTTTTTATGTTTGTTTGAGAATTAACTTCACTGTACTGTTATACCAGCGCATTGCAAGCTTTCCGCTTTTGGTAGTGTGAACAGCTCTTGGACTTTTAATGCCACAGGCAATGAAAACTTTTCTACAGCTCCATAAACTCTTCCACAAACTTAAACTTATAGTTTGCATACATCTTGCCTGTACCGTTTGCATCATCGTGTGGTTTTGGGATTAAAAATTAACAAAAGTAAAAACTTTTTTTCCTTTTCTCTTGCTAAAGTTGTAAGCTTGAAAACTCGCAACACACAGAGTTTCACACA
>KZ061636.1:29372-40144 GCA_002091835.1 Anopheles maculatus | reverse complement strand
CTGAACCGCAAAACCTGACGCTTTAGCTGGTGTGAGAGGTGGCGGGCGGGATGGTCGGTGTAAGGGGAGAGAGGTGTTATGATGGTGTGGTGTCACCATGCCTGCAAACCATTCACGCGTTGTTTGCCACCTAACGGAGGGATGTGAGACAGGGAAGCGGTGGTTGAGTTTCCGGTTGCGCTTGGAAGAAATGGGGCCAGTTCAGTTCGTTTTTGTTATGAATGGCGATGGAAACAAAAAAAATAAAGGGTCGGCAATCGGAATTGCCCAGCCGTTCCCGTACCAGTCGCCCTTACCCACAGAGAGTGTCTAAGCGTGTTTGGGATTTTCGGTAGTGTCGTGATTTTAGGGTGATGCAAAACTCAACTTGACCCTGTAACCCTTGAACAATTTGTATGATATACTACTAGAGGGGAGAATACTTTGACCAACCTGCGACAAACAGAACCGTGATCCACGATGCCTTAACTTGTAAAGAATAATGGTTTCTTGAGCTGTAAGTTCTTTGAGCGGCGCCGGTCTTCACACGGCAGGACCGGGGTTCAAGTCTCGTCTGGACCGTTCCTCCATAATGAGGACTGACTATCCAACTATGCGGTAACAATAAGTCTAGTAAGCCAGAAATGGCAGGCTTGACCTAAGAGGTCGTTAAGCCAAGAAAGAAGAAGAGGAAATTCTTTGATACCTCAAGTTTAAAATGCGAGAACAACCTTTGAATGTTATAGTTTAATGTAATTAGTCACCGCCAGTACACAGGCTCGAATTTGCATATAATAACTATGGTGCAGTTTAGGCAAAGTACAGTGATACTCTGAAGTCTGAGTGAATCAACTCAACTCACAGATTCACAGGATTTAAACGACCTCCATTTTAAGGATGTAATATGTCCGAAAGACTTCATCTTCTGCGAGATCTAGATCATCTTTTAATTAGTTAATTATGAACCTTTGACGATTAGTTAATCGTGAAGAGGATCAGCGGTACTTGAGCAGTACCTAAAAAGCGCAATGAGTTTGTTCAGTAAATTGTGTATAAAAGACACACTTTTTCTAACTATATTTGATTATTTGTGTAGGTTGCCACATAAAAGAAGTGCTAGAAAGCATTAAATTAAAAATTTATATTCGAATTCTTTTAAGAAACAAACTTATCTTCTGTGTGTGTTTGCTTAAAAAAAACACATTCTCTCATTCTCAATATCTTCTATACCCTTTACCGGTTTTGGTTCCAACACTGATCTCACACTGAAAAACACGATCGCATACACTTACAGTGGCTTTCCGGTTTTGCTCAGCACATGACCTGGCCTACAAGCAGCACGTCGCCGATATGTTCCGACCGCCTGCAATAAATATTCCGCAACGGTGTGGCTTGGACCGATGGGCAAACAGGCAAAAGCAAAACCGGTTCTTGTTGTTTTAGTCGCTCCGTCGGGTAAGGGTAATGACGCCCGCTGCCTGGGTGGAGGCGGTGTCGCATCTTTCAGCGACAGCAAGCAACCATCTTTCCCATCCCAAAATCGAGTAGTGGGAAAGCAAAAAGCGAAATTCTTTCCACGAAACATTGGCAACAGGGCTTCACACAAAGAACAAGTTCGCGCGCGCGTACACACACACACACACACACCCGGGGAACGTCTTGCGGTGGGTTATTTCTCTGTTATGTGTTCGCCTGGTTCGCCTACATCACCTTGTGGCTTGTGGACTTCGCCAAAAACCAAGAACAGCAAAAGCAAACCAAACTCTGTTGACCACGAAGAAGCGCGCACCGATTCCATCCCTCCTGTTCCTGTGTCCCGGTGTATGCGTGCGATCGGAGCCGGAGTCTCGATCGGGACGCAATATCGGAACGGTTTCGTCGGTTGCGTGTATACTGTTTATTTTAGCGTTCACTGGGGCTGGCCTCCACATGGGTTGTGCGGATGCCCTCCCGATACTGATCGGCCAATGCAAAAGCGATTGGATTCCAACATTTGCTCTCTCGGGTGATGATGCTCTAGAATGACGCGGTTTTTAAGCATTTTTTTTTTTTTTTGTTAAAGCGGTGTTGTGTTGAGGAACTTGCTTCTAATGTTTATTTATACCACTCCACACCCACACGGACGTCCTACCGCAGGCCACATTCTATCCATATGCACAAACACACATGTGCGAGTGGATTGTTTGTCCGCTTATCGAGTTGAGTTTCTATTTCTATTGCACTCTTTCGTGCTTTCGTCTTCTACGCCATTTTCATTTCTTCTTTGGTTGTTGTTGGTTGTTAGTTTTGTATGTTTGGTGCCGAAATTCGCCCACCAGGTTCGGGGTTTGTGGGTGATTGGTTTTCTTCATTTCCCGGCAATTGAATTTTTGTTTCTGCAAGCTTCTTCCGTTGCTTCACGATGAACACTAAGTAGGCCTGGATGTTTTTAATGTCAGTTTTACTCATGTAGTGTGGGTTGCTACGATTAATTGCTTACTATCTTTTTAAATTTCGTTACTTTTGTTGTATAAAATCTTTAAAAAAATATCCGATAAAAAATAAAAATAAAATAAAAGAATTTGAGTAACTATTAACAATGGAAGTGTACTCTTAGTTTTATACCAGGAGATAGGAACTTGAATCACAACACATCCGGGGATCTATGAGTAAGTTAAGTAAAGGAATTAAGAGTTTTCCTATGAACCTGATGCTTGACAATCCACGACGGTGATTCAAATCTCACCCGTAACAGTACTGCCAGCGTGCGCCGAAAACAGCTTCATCCCTAAGGGCCCACGTGTTACCAGTCAAAGTCGGCGAATTGTAAACTTTACACAACAAATAATACAGAACGCACATTAGGAAGAAGCAGTTTTCAAATCCAATAAACACCACAGCACAACGTTTTTCGCGTGGTTATGATTATTTTCTTTAGCGAACGAAAATCAGGATTGCTCGGGGTTTTCCGGGGATGTCGGAACGATTTGCGAACGAAATGAAACAAACTTTTGCTTGAGCTTCGATAGTAAATTAACCATTAAATGAACACCCCTCCCAAAGTCGGTGCTGAATAATGAGTGTAAACTATTTCTGTTTGAAGTAAAGAATGAGCAAACCTTCATGTGTTACCTGTTAAATATCAAAAGTGTAATCAATAAACTACTTCAAAATCAATTAAAAGTTCGGGTTCAAAGAAACTGTCTTGCGGGCCACCGGAACCCCCAGGGGCGTCTCTTACATCAGTACGGCAGACACGTAGAGTTTACCATTTCCGGTGACATTTTCGGCCGGAATCAGCTAACGCGGTTGAGTGTGTACACATTCTGCTAGAATTTCAACGTACACGGCGAGTCATCTGGCGTCACGTTTGGACGGCGCGCAAACAGCAACGCCACCAACAACCGTCAGCAGAAGGTAGACACCGAAGGTTTTCAGGTTATGAGATGGTTTGTGTCGAACTGTGCGAGCGTGTGTGTGTGTGTGCAAGAAGAAGAACCAGCTGTGTGCCATTTCTAGCTAACAGATTCCACCGGAAGGGAGACGTGCGTCGGATGGGCGGTGAATGCTCCAACAGTGCTCCAAACAATCGCTCAGTAGCGTTTCCTTCGCTGTAAGATGCATCCACGAGAATGAGGGGGGAAAAGGAAGCTTTCCACCACCATGATGCATCACCGACAAACCCAGACATCACCAGAGTCTGCAGACCAACGGCATCAAGAATATGGGAGATTGGAGCTCTTTCTTTTTACTGCTTTTCGTAGCTTCTTCGCCTTTCCGGCACATCGTCTTCGCCTGGTTCGCTTTCGTTAATCATCGCCGACACTGGACTTGGCCTCCTCTCGCCGACATGGCTGTACGCTGGAGTTTCCCGTTTCTGTTACAACGCACGTTGGCGTTGTTACTCGCGGATGCTGCTGCCGGTCCTGTCCCAATTACTCTTACTCCTCTACCCCAGTGCGCCATAGTCTTCTCTGGCTCTAGCGATTGTTGATGCAGGAGGAGCCATCAATGTTGTCTACCGGCGCACTCTACGGCGGCCCCAAACGTTCGGTGCGACACACAAACATGGCCGTTTATTTTTGGCATCACGATTTTCGCGGCTTTGTCATCGGGTATCGGGTTGTTTCTATCCTTTCTCTCTCTCTCTCCCCATGCCATCTGCTGTGACGTGTTGTTCGATTTGTTTCGGACTTCTTTTTTACGATTTGCTCAAATTTTTGTGGTTGGACTTATTTTTAACTTTAACGTTTTCATTCTAATCTTACACCTCAAACCGGCTACGGTACACGTCTCATCTTCGGTTGGTGTGTATTTTTCAGCATTCAAACAAGCTGCTCTCTGGTAGGAGAAGTTCTAGTAACGCTTGTTGCAGCCTTACGGTGGTTTTCCTGTTTCTTTTGCTTCCTGGCGGTGTAGCGGTGGCAGAGTTCAGAATTCTATTCTCGGCACTTTAGAGGCGATTTGAAATGCAGTTACTCTACGCCGCACTCGAAGCACGCGTACGTACGATCACGTTCTTTTTGTGTAGTCGAAGAGTTCTGCTTTTTCGAGATTTCTACATAAATCAATTGAATCACGAAATCAAGAGTAATGGTAAACAATTCATCGATATGCTCTCTTTCATTCCTTGAGCCTTTCAACGTGCGGATGGTGTTTTTGTAAATAAATTGTAAGAAATTTTACATTTAAATTCAATAACATCACTTTTGTATGGTAAAAGTAACAGGCAATTTTTTACGGTACATTTGTGTTTCTTCTCACAACTGGATATACCAAATTTTAGGGTTTTTTAGGGGTTTTTAAATGCCATTTAATGTCAAAGGAGTGGAATATAAAGAAATTCAATGTAAAGAAGTAGAAATAAATTCGAAGATTCAATAACTCCCATCTATTTTTTGTAGTGAAACAAAAAGAGCAATGAATAAAACTGGCAAATCGAAAAAACGATAAAAATGTTACCATCAAAAGCGCCACCTAGTTGTCAATACGAGAACCACTCTCAACTATTCACATGCACGTAGTGTAGTCCCGCCTTCATTGTTTTGGTTGTCACTTCTGACGGTAACATTGTTGTTTCCAGTTGTTGTTCTTTTGCAGAGAAAGTTCACGGACTACCACCGTTCCTGGCTGTAAATGGTTTCCTGGCCACCTTGCGACCCAAAGGTGACAATCTATAACAAACCCAAAGGCAGCCGGAACTGTCCTTTGCTACCGGTTCGCCCGACAAAAGTACGGCTCGACGATAGGTGGTGCGTGTAGTGGCTAGTGAAAAACCCAGCTCAGCTGAGGTGGTGTGAAAACTTTCCTCTCCCATTCACACACACACAAATCCCACGGACCCCTTGGTGATTCCGGTGGCTCAAAGGGGAAAACAGTCATGAGTGAGGATGGTGCAGCGACAACTAGCAACAAGACGGCCGAAACGATGAACCAGCAACAGCCGGATAAGCGTAAGCACAAAGTGATCATAGTAGGCGCCGGCATGGCAGGACTCTCGTCCGCGAACCACCTGGCGAAGAATGGCTGCACGGATTTTCTCATCCTTGAAGGGCGCAACCGTGTCGGTGGTCGCATCGTTTCGATCGATATGGGATCACAGAAGGTGAGCATAAGAAAGATTGGTCCCCATACCCACAATGCGCCATGTAAACACATCATCATGCCGCAGGGAATGGGTTGTTTTTGTTGCATTTGCTTGCACCCCCCTTATGTAAGTGATCCCGAGCGGTTTATCGATTTATATTTATCAAATGCATTTTGGGAAGGGTTGCGATTGGTTGCATTTTTTGTTTTTGTTTTTTTGCGCGATAACGATTACATGCATGGGGAGGACGGAACATGACGTAGGAGATAATAATTCGTACAATATCGTTCCCGCTTGTAGATCGAGCTCGGTGCGAACTGGATCCACGGTGTCCTTGGTAACCCGATGTTCGAGCTAGCGATGCAACACGGACTGATCAGCATTATCAACATACCAAAGCCGCACAAGGTGGTAGCAGCGACGGAGGACGGCAAACAGGTGCCGTTCCAGATACTGCAGGAAATCTACGAAGCGTACGTGTGCTTTCTGCGGCGCTGCGAGGAATACTTCCTGTGTCAGTATCTGCCACCGCCCGACATTCACAGTGTCGGCGAACACATCAATCTGGAGGTGGAGCTGTACCTAAACGGCGTCGACTGCCAGAAGGAGAAACATCTGCGGAAGCTAATCTTCGACTGTTTGCTAAAGCGCGAAACGTGCATCACCGGGTGCCATAGTATGGACGAGATCGATCTGCTCGAGCTTGGCAGCTACACGGAGCTACAGGGCGGCAACATTGTGCTGCCGTCCGGGTACAGCTCGATCTTGCAACCGCTGTGTGATAATCTGCCAAACGAAAACGTTGTACTGTCGTGCCCGGTGCGACGCATTCACTGGAAGCGAAAAGCGGCCCTGCGAGCCGCCAGTAGCGGTGCGACAGCGAGCGGTGCTAGTGATACGATCCTGGAGGAGGATGAAGACGATGGTAATGAGTCGGATGATTCGGACCGTACCGTAACGGAGGTACCGATCGGTGGCGCTGCCCAAGAAACGGCCGATGGGCAGAAAGCAAGTGAAGCGGCGCGAATTATCAAAACTTCCACCGCAAACGTAGTAGTAGAGTGCGACAATGGGATCGTTTACGAGGCGGATCATGTGATCTGCACCTTGCCGCTGGGGGTGCTAAAGGAGCAAAGCGAAACGCTGTTCGTGCCGGCGTTGCCTTGCAACCGCTGTGTGATAATCTGCCAAACGAAAACGTTGTGCTGTCGTGCCCGGTGCGACGCATTCACTGGAAGCGAAAAGCGGCCCTGCGAGCCGCCAGTAGCGGTGCGACAGCGACCGGTGCTAGTGATACGATCCTGGAGGAGGACGAAGACGATGGTAATGAATCGGACGATTCGGACCGTACCGTAACGGAGGTACCGATCGGTGGCGCTGCACAAGACACGGCCGATGGGCAGAAAGCAAGTGAAGCGGCGCGAATTATCAAAACTTCCACCGCAAACGTAGTAGTAGAGTGCGACAATGGGATCGTTTACGAGGCGGATCATGTGATCTGCACCCTGCCGCTGGGGGTGCTAAAGGAGCAAAGCGAAACGTTGTTCGTGCCGGCGTTGCCTCAGTACAAGATCGAATCGATCGATAGTTTACTGTTTGGCACAGTGGACAAGATATTTCTCGAGTACGATCGTCCGTTTCTGAACGCGACCATTAGCGAAATTATGTTACTGTGGGATGGGCAGGATGGCACCGACGAGGAAGCGTGCGATGCGGCGCAAGAGCCGGACGGACAGTGGCTGAAGGATAATTGGTACAAAAAGATATACTCCTTCTCGAAGGTTTCCGATACGCTGTTGCTCGGTTGGATATCGGGCCGGGAAGCGGAATACATGGAGACGCTGTCGCACGAGATCGTGGCGGAACGCTGCACGGAAATACTGCGCCAGTTCCTGAAGGACCCGTTCGTACCGAAACCGAAGCGGTGTGTGTGTACCAGCTGGCGTAAGCAACCGTTCAGTCGTGGTTCGTACACGGCCATTGCCGTTGGTGCCTCGCAGGACGATATCGACAACATTGCCCAACCGCTCTACTCGAGTCCCCATCAATCGAAGGTAAGCGTTAAGGTGTCCGCGGTTGTTGTTTGCTTTGATTAATGCGAAACGATCGTTTTAGCCCTCGGTACTGTTCGCCGGTGAGCATACGCATGCGAATTTCTACTCGACGGTGCACGGTGCCTATCTGAGCGGTCGAACCGCGGCCCAGATCCTGCTGACACCCGACTCTCCGCAGGAGATTGTGATGGAATCGGACAGCAGCGATCTCAGCTCGTGGATTCAGGGCATAGCGCTTGATTAGTCTGTCTGTGTAGCCACGCGCATTTCCCCACCGGCCCACCAGCTTATGTGCTGTTCCTGCATCCACCATTTTCTTCACCATCTATTCTGTTCCTTTTCCACCCCTCCCCCCCTCGACTGACTGTCTTCCCCACTGCTATTTAAGTCCCCGCTGCTTAGTTTTTAACCTTTTGACGTGCGAAACAGACATAAAACCGACTGAAAGCATATCGCTCACCTCAGTCGTACTAGCTTAAACGGTTTTGCCTAATATTGCGAGCATAGAAGCAAAGCTAAACTTACCAAAAAAAAAAGGAGAAAAGCATTATGCGGGCTCGATTAAGATTATGTTAAATTATTATCTACTAGGCGCATTTGCTTTTCAGTTCCAGCCCGACACAATGAGGCAGATCGATATCATGACAATTTCCAGCATGCTTTGAGCGAAAGGCACGTAAATGAGCGCACACTTACCAATGGAGAAAAAGGCGGGAAAAGTCAACCGATTTCTAGTTTACTAGTTAAGCAATAAGTGATAAAGTATTGTAAAGGAGCTAACCCAAAAACCGAACCAGGGAAAAGGAAGGAAATCACGATTTACATGCGCTCAGAGATATGGTGTGTACGGCATATACCTTTTGTTAGTATTTATTCAACGCAAAGCAGCAGCAGCAGACAGCTTAGCTTCTGCCAAGTGGGTAGTTTTTTTCTGTTTGTTTTGTTTGTTTGTTTGTTTGTTATCACTGAATCTAGTCTTCGGAAGCGAAGATTCGCTTGTGGCAATATTATAGTGCATTTTTTCCGCATATACCAGCGCTGAAACTGCAATTGCAATCCGTTAACCAGTTAGGGTGCAACGATCGAAAGTGTAGTCTTATGTTTACTTAATTTTGGTTACAGCCGCTTTTCACCCAACGCATACCTCTTGTATTAGCCAGTGTAAATTAGACGCTAAAGTCTGCGTAAGTAATCGATCACTGTTTGGTAGGCTGCATTTAAGTTAATAGTGCTTTTGTAGATTTAGTTATTACTGTTGTTATGTAGACTTTATGATTGATTTCATCATCATTTCCTTTACATGATGGGAGGAAGCGACGAAGGTGCAAAACAGTAGAAAAATAGAAGCAACAACGGACACAAGGAGAAGGAAGCATTAGGGCCCGTGATAGACACCGACTATGACTAAGCGAGTTTGAAACGTGTTCGAGCGATAGGTAAGTGAAGCGAGATCATAACCAAAAGTATTTTGCTACAGACAAAAAAAGGGAAAAGAATATGTTTTAGCGGCAACCGAAGGATGGCATAATAAAACCACAAAAGAATTGTTGAAAACATTGCAAACTCTTGGATGTATAATAATTTTCTCGTCGTTACCGCTCATGCTTGAGCAGAAATGCCATGGCCTGATCACCGACGGGGAAGATCATCGGCGGAGTCCATGTTGTCTGATAATCTGCTTACGAGTCGGACTATTTCGTGGTACTTTGTCATCATATTGCATGGCCACATTCGCATGTACTGATATCGGGCAGCCTAGAAAACAATTTGGATGCTAATCAACTACTAAACCAGCCGAATTGGTGAACTAAATGTGTCATTTTTTTCTTATTCTGCTACGTCCACTTAACTTTGCTTGGATACACTTGTTGGGGCCTTTGGAAAATAATCAACTAGCCCACATTACGGCTATTTAAAGGCCAGCTGTGTACCGGTCATAACGATGCAAAGCACCTGACTGCGACTGCGGTTCCAAAAAGCAAAATAAAACCCCCCAGACACCCCACGGGACAATAACAAATCAAATGTCAAAATAGTGCGCACACGCACACACACACTCGCACAACTGTCAGTACACGCTGTGACTGTGAAAACAGATGACACAAAACACAATGTTATCAATATTTCGGGTGCACTTTTTTCCTCGTCGATAATCGCTCCTGAATCATCGAACCGTGGTCTCAATGCTATCGATTACAATCGGTCATTTCCTGCACCGACGACAGTGAACCCAACCACCACAGGCACCTCGGAAGACAGCGCAAGGTTTTTCGCCCCCCCCGAAGCAAAACCAACACAGTAAGCGTTGAAACACAAAAGAATGGTTTCTTCCCCTGCGGAACGTTTGGCGACGGATTCGTCCGACACGACGGATGAGGAACCGGAAAAAGCGGCCGAACCACCAAACACGACCGAATGTGATTCGTTGCACAGTGGCCGCCAGCTCGTCCACACCATCCTGCCGATCAATGTGGACGTAATGTTCGAGCTGCTGTTTTCCCGCTCCAAGTTCCTGACCGAGTTTCACGAGGTACGCAAAACGACCGACATGGTACCGGGCGAGTGGAAGGTGAACAAGGACGGCTTAAAAGAGCGGGTCGTCACGCTCACGATTGCCATTACGCAAACGATCGGACCGAAAAATGCCCACGTCACCGAAACGCAGGTGATGCGCAAATGTTCCCTGCCCGGGCAGCTGTACGCGATCGATGTGACCGCGGTGCAGGGTGGTATACCGTACGCGGACAGTTTCTACGTCACGCAGCACTACTGCATGTCCCGCACGGTCGATAACCATACGGTGTTTTCGGTGCACGCACAGGTCCACTATCGCAAGTCCATCTTCGGGTTTGTGAAGGGATTCATCGAGAAAAACACCTGGGTAGGGTTGGAAGATTTCTACACGTCGCTGTTGCGCAACCTGCAGAGCGAGTACTGCATTCCGCCGGCCAAGAGCAAGGGTCGTCGTACGCGCCGTAGCGTACACGCGCAAAACAAGGTGATCGAGGAGACGCTCATCATCGCGGACCATACCAAAGTGAAACCGATCCGGGTGCCAACGGTTGCGCTTGGTGCGGGTGGCAGTGGTGGACGGCCACCGAAAGCGTCCAAATCGGGCTACAAGCTGTTCGTGGCGTTTATGCTGCTGGTGCTGCTCGTGGTCAACACGACGC
>KZ061636.1:0-29362 GCA_002091835.1 Anopheles maculatus | reverse complement strand
CACGCCGCTCTACACGAAGCTGCTACAGATGGAGGATATGGAGCGAATGTCCCGGTTGGATAATAGCGAGGAGCTAGACTCGCTGCTGCTTGCCAAAACGGTACGAACGCGCAACGATTGGTTAACGATCTTCCAGCAGCAAGAATCGCGGTACAACGACGAGATGCTCGAATGGCAGAAGGTCCTGTCGACGGTAACGGAAATGCTGAACAAGGCGAGTGTGCTGTGTACGAAGCTGTGCCGAATGCCGGACAACGGAACCAGCAGCGCTGGTGTTGGTGGGTAGAGAGCACGTTAAGGGTGGTAGATTTACGATATCGGTCTGTTCCTTGTTAGTATTACTACTTTTATTCGATTTCTGCGGCCGATGATGCTCGATCGATCGTCCAAAAATTCCCAGGGGGGCAATATAGAGGCGCACTTGTTGTACACTTTTAATGTAAAATATACATTTATTTTTGCGAACATTGGCTATTATTTCGGTGTGTTTGTGTGTCGGTCCATTACTTGTGAGGAGTTGCATTACTCGTTACCTTGTGTCGCTGGTGTTGGTGTGATCGCCGGAGGATCGGCGTCTTTTTCGAGCTTTATTTTAACTGGCATATGGGACGACATTGGTGCTTCCTCAGTGTAGTTGCTCTGTGTTGAGAAATGAGAAAATGCTATTGTAATAAACCATTTCCAAAGGGTGAGTGGTCGCCCCACAGCTTACCACAATTTGAAGATCCGATGATTCCGTGGTCGAGTACGGCGATATGCCAAGCAGCACATCCATTACCTGCTGCGACACATGCCCAATCTGATGTTCCATAATTTCACGCGCATGTTCCAGCATCGGTTCACGAAACTCGGGACAGATCGTGATCGCATCCTGCAGCTGCTGGGCCGGCAGCTGTATCAATACGCCCAGGCTTTGTGGCGTAAGCCGCTGGGCACACTTGAGAAACCCGTCCCAAACGACCTTCTGCTTCCAGACCTGTTTGAGGATGAGTCGCTGCAACAGATTCGTCACGAAGCCGGACAGCCGTGGATACAGGGTGAGCGATTGAATGACCGTCCGCATGAGCAACGTTGGCAGTGGTGAAATCTCCAGCAGCTGCTGCATCACGCTACCCAGCACATCGTGCGTGTACACTTCCTTCTCGGCCAGGCACAGTGAGGTTGCTTTAACGATAAACTTAAGCTCCACCTTGCTCATCTCGACCGTGTGCAGTGCTACGAGCAGCTCGACCGGATTGAGCGGTAGCTCGGCCGTACCATACTCAACACCGATCCCTAGCAGCCGATTGAACACTTCCTTCACCACACCCGGATTCAGCTTGATGAGCTTGGGCAGTGCGTTAAGGATTTCCTTCTTCGTTAGCCCATTTATGACCGGAATAAGCAAACGTACGTCGGACACCTTCGTTTGGTGCAGCGTACGGACCCGGTCGACAAGATCCGCCGATGGAAGGGCTACAAAATGGAAAGAAAAATAATTGTTTTATTATTGTGCCCCCTCCCGGTAATGGAAATTGTTGCTTACATTTCTCCGTGAGTATGTAGATAATGCGTATGATGATCGTTTCCGATCCCTTCGGACACTGTTCGATCAGTCGCAGCAGCTCTTCACTTTCCGAACCAATCTTCCGTATCGGACCTTCGATCGCCCTTATCACGGCACGCTTCATCTCCGACGTGGCCTTAATGTACACCTCCGAGAAGCGCATTAGCAGCGTTTGATCGTACACCATCACCTCCAGAAACAGCCCCAGACACACTTTGGCCAACTCTTCCGTCCAGGTGCGTGGATGCTCGGCACGTCCATACTCCGTGGCAAACATCGATTCGGGCGGATTTTCCTGCTCCAGATACGCCAACCAGGCGAGTGCATTCTTTTCGATCTCTTCCGTCATGATGCGATGGACGGCAAACACGTTCATCACGTACTCGATGGCTTTTTCGCGGATCATCCCATTTTCGTAGTACGCATACTTAAGCAGAATGCCTAGGTATTGCCGTTCCTTTGGTGGTCGACGGATGAGCAAATCTTTCACGATCTGCATTCCACAGTCGGCCAGTTCCTCGAGCTCGCAGATACGCACCAACGTGTCGAATAGTTCCGGCGGGAGCATGGGAGCCTCCAGATAGATACGCTTCAGGAGCGATTCCTTCGGACGGAACGTTTCCTTCGGACGTTCGATTATGTTCGTTACGAGGCGCATCAGCAGCTGGGTGTACGGGTACTGTGGACCGTTGTCGTGCTTGACGTGTGTGTACCGGGTAAAACCCTGCATCAGACCGTACTCTTCAAAGATCCACGAGAAAGCGAGCTCGATTCGCTTTGGTAGATCCTCCAGAATGTGCTCCATGATAACGTCCCGCACCGGATTTACGAACGACGAACCGAAGGCCGTAATAATGCGCTGCCGCTGCGTACTAACCCCACCGACCAGTGCCTGCCGTTCCGCCTTCAGTATCCTCGCCACCGCATCGATCAGAAACGTTTCCTTGGTGGCTTTCGGGAGGGGTTTTGTGATTTCCTGCAGCTTCAGCTGTTTTATGCGCTGCCGTTGCTTCGGTTCACCACCGGCAGTCGTACCACCTTTGACACGTTCCAGTGTTTCCCGTAGCTTACGCGTTGCCTCCAGCTTCTTACGATCCTCTTCGGAAAGTGCTTCATCATCTTCCTCCTCATCGACCGCACCTTCCGCCAGTTCATCATCCGCCTGGTCGGTGGTGGTCGGTGTCGATGATCGTTCGGCAGACGAATCGCCGCCCATCTTCCGTTTCCCCGAAAGGATAATATTCTTCTCTTCCTCGTCGCTGATACGCACCTTCATCGGTGGGTCCTTCGTGAAGGCGGACGCACCCGGACCGGCCTTCACTTCACTCATCTGCACGGCTAACGTTTGTGCGATCTTCTGGATGTATTGCTCGACCGGAAGTACCGCCGTGGGTTTAGCGTTTTGCAGCATTTGGTCGGTAAGTTTGTCCATGTTTGCGATGACCAGCTGGGCGACCAGCTCCGTCTTCGGTAGCACATCCAGCAGAAACTGTTCATTCTGTCTGTTGGAACGATTCTTCTGTTCATTTAGCTCATCGTAATCGATCTCCATTGTGCGCGGTTGATCGCGCCCTTCGCCCGAACTGTCGTCCTTTTCCTTTCGCACCTGCCCGTCCAGTTTGGCACGCTTGGCAGCGAGCTGCGATGCCATCGAGTTTTCCAGTGCCCGTTTCGCACGGCGTTGCTGTTCCTTTTTGTCCATCTTTGGAATTGCTCGCGTTATCTCACCGTTCGATGCTCCCAGATCGACCAGAATCTGTGCGATTGTTGCCTGGTGTTCGAAGCTGGCCGGATGTTTGAGCAGGTTCAGAAACTGCATCTTTAGGTTCTTGCGCACCGAGCTAACCTGTGAGTTCGTTAGCGTTGGCGGTAAGTTTGAATGTAAATGTTTCAGCGCTTCTACAACACGTGTCATTGTGGTGGGACGCAATTTCGCGATGGTACACAGCGTGCCCGTACAGGCGATCAGATTCACCGACGAGATGTGTGAAGCAGCGTGAAACTGCAACAATAGCTCAAAGATGTTGGTCGCTTCGTCTTCCAGCTTGCGCCGGCGGATTTGTTTCATTGTGAGCGGCACATCGGCAAGCGAAAAATCGTTCGCACGCTTCACACTGTCCTCGTCGGGGTACGTTTGCAGTATCACTACACCCTCCAGAAACTTGATCGCATTCGTACGTATTCCATCGTTATCGTCATCGATCATGTCCAGGATGGAAATTTTCATCAAGCACAGTGTATTCCACGCTTGTTCCACCTCCTCGGGAATATCGTCCAGCTGGCAGATCCACTGTATCGCCAGTCGGTAGATTGACCCGCAGCCCTGAATCACGCGCTTCGTAACGTTCGGGATTGTGTCTCGCAGCAGGGAAAACAGCGTACCAACTACCTTCGGTAGTAAGGCGATGTGCTGTTTACACACTTCCTCTATGAAACCGGCAATCGCTTTCCGCACATCGCCAGCCGGATCGTGCGCGAGCACTAGTATGTTTTCTAGAAATTCATTCAGCAGTTCCACGTCCGTGTGCAGTAGCAGTTCCTGAACTTTTGCAATTATTTCACACTTCTGGGAGATGTTTGCTGTTTGTGTTTCGTTCAGTGCTTCAACGATCTAGAAGGAAGGGATACAGTTATAAGGGACAGGATTCGTTTGCCGAGCGCATGATACGATCCTACCTTGGTTCTTGCGTTGGCAATCTTTTCATCGGTAAACAGCATTGCCGCTTCACTGAAGCTAGACGATCCACGCAGTAGGTTCTCCATGGTGTGGGATAGAGAGCTGCAATGCACACTGGTCTCTATGAATCCACACTACACGAACCGATAGGCTATTGCAAACTACGTTATTTTGTAGGAGTTGGTTTAAAAACAGTACTAATTATAAGAGAATAAGCGCTTGCCGTTTCGGGACCGTCCTTCCATGCGAAAAACGAAAACAATTTCCCGCTTGACAAGCGGCAAACTTAAGCGTTTCGTTCAAAGCATGAAGCGTTACCGGTAGATAAAGCGTTGCGCTACAGATATCCGTTTGGAGTGATAAATATAGCTGTATTGGGTGATTGTATAATTTAACAAGTTTTTCGGTGCAATAAGACTGTTTTATATAACTTTTTGGGATCAGTGTCAGTGAAATTCAATCTCGTTTGGCATAATTTATCCGTTGTTCAGAGATGCGTGACATTCCTACCCCCTCGTGAATGAGCTGTCACGTTGACATACACTTTTTTTATCGAATCATACCAAACCAGACGCTCTCGGATTGATCACGTCCGTGCAAGTTGTGCTCTAATTTCCAGTAAATTCAAGGTAATTGCACAATTTAACTAATTTCACAACGCTCTACCGATGCAACGTGCTAGTGGGACGATGGTTTCATATCGAGCATCTTAATAATTTACGCTTTTTCGGCGCTTCCTTCGCAGCAATAGATCTTGGGGTGAAAAGCAAACACCAAAGTCATCAAGTAAGCCGTACCTCTTCTCACCGTTCAGTTCCGTGTAAAACCGGCGCGATTTTGGCTGTTGCATTGGTGTCGAACACACCAATCGCGTTCCTCGTTTCGTTTGGCTGGTTCGTGGAAATAACCAAGCGAGCTTGCGGTATTGTGGTGCAAGTTCGCCAAGTTTAGTGGTGACGAGACACGACACACAATAGTACTGTGCATAGGCGTTGTGTGTGTGTGTGCGTGTGTGCGTGCATGCGTGTGGCTACAGCGCTCTTGTCAGTGTACAACACCCGCTCGTTTGCACCGTTGCCCTGTTCTGTTCCGTTGGTTTTAGCGGAAATCAAGCTATTGAAATTGTGCGCGCGCGAGAGTTGCAACTGGAAAGTGTTGGTACAGACGTGAGGAAAATGTCGGAATCAAACGCGGACCCAACACCGTTGGTGGAAGATGCCAAGCCGGCAGAGGTTGAGAAGACGACACAAGTAAATACACCGGTAAGTTAAGATGTTGGTATTCGATCGTGATTATAGAAGTGATTGTATGGTAACAGTAGTTGTATAAATTTTCTCTGCATGTTTCTGAGTTACAATTATTCGTGTGCCCCATGAGCTTTTGGACAGGCTGAATGGAATACATTGTTCATGCTGTGCTGTTTGTTAATATGTAATAGAATCGTGAAAACCGAAGGAAGTGTCGCTGTGGTGTGTTAACTAAAACTGTAATCGCATTTCGGATTTTTATCATGCATTTGCGTGCGGTTTGACGTGTGGAAATGTAGAAAGATATTATTTACGATGCGTCTGCTATTGTCCATCTCAACTGAGGCGTGCTGGAAACGGAACTGTCTGACCTTCGTGTGAAATTAATCCTTTATCGCATTTAGTGCTATGGTTGAAAGATTCAAAATGCATTTGGCAAACGAAATCCTAACCGGCGTATGAAATTCTGTCGCCCTGTCGTCATGCATGCACCGGCGGTTATGTGTTGACGATAGCGTCAGATCCCACTCACACCACCGTACGCGCGATGTTTTGTTTTGCTTGTACAGTGACGATTGGAGGCGGGAAAATATGTTGCTATACGCGGCGGTTTGTTCAGGCAAGCGCTGTACGTTTGACCATACACGCATACACGTGCACGCTCCGAGTCAAAGCAGCGTTAGCAGAAACATTTCTCCGAAGAATAACAGTAGGCTTTGAAAAAGGCGGCACAATGAGATACAAAGAGAGGAAGGATTTTTATTTTATACTTTATTATTAAACAACCAATGTTTTACTATGTAAATTTATTTTTTCGGGAAACACGTGTTTTATTAGATTCGCGAAATTATCTTTACGGAATAAGCGACTGTACCCAGATTTCTGTGAATTCATTGTTCCGATTTTGAAGAAAGAAAGAACAATACGTTGTTTGCCTTTGGATGGATTTGGTTTTCTTCGGTTGCTTTGTGTCGTTTTGTTTCGTCATAACGTGTTCGGACTCGTTCAAGGGCCAATGCAGATATAAGCTTCGGAGACAATCATTTCGCGATTTATTTGTATTGTTAATAAAGTGTTTATTATTATTTTAATCAAATAAATTGTGGATACTTGTTGGTCTTGGAAACTTATACTTTCGCTTTGTATTTGCAGACGAAACGTACACCGAAACGGAAAGCGGACGCATTCAAGAAAGAGAGCGAAGAGCTGCTCAAAACTCTGGGTGTATCATTGGAAATGGAATCGGACGACGGTCGTCGTCGCACTCGATCGAGCGCCCGTGGTGGCAGCGGTACACCAACTACCGTTGCAACAACCCCACCTGCAAAGCGAGCCCGTGGTGCCGGTACATCGACCACTCCGAAACAGACCGAGGAATCTAAATCGCCCAGCACCACAACCACACCGAAGAAGCGTGGAACGCCAGGCGAACGCAAAAGGTTGCTGGTGCTGATGGACCCGGCACTCCCCAAAGAGTACACCGATTCGATCAAGAATTCGACGACAGACGACAGTGAGATGGAAACCGAGTCCACCGAACCAACGGCAGCGGCAACTACTACCACTACCACTGATGTTACAGAAAACGATGCCGGAAAAGCGGCAGAAACGAAAGAACAATCAAAGGATGCGGAAGATAAGAGTGAGCAGAAGGAACAGGAAGTAAAGGAAGCGAAAGAAGAACCTGCCAAGAAGGAGGAGAAGGTGGTGGTTAGCGAGGAAAAGAGTGAGGAAACCGCCGTAGTTGAGGATAAAGAAACAACATTGAGCAGCAGTACAGCAGACCAAACGGATGCTGGTGGAGCTGCTGTGAAGGAGAAGGAAGCCCCGGTAGAGGAACCAGTTAACAACAGTGAGCCAGACGCACAAAAGGAAGACGAAGCAATGGAAGTGGATGTACAGAAGGATGAAGGTGAACAGGCGTCGGAAAAGAAGGACGAAGCGGTAGCACCCGAAGTACAACCGGACAGTGCATTAAATGAAGACACTAAACCTGAAACCAAAACCGACGAAACGGAGGAAAAGAAAGAAGACACAGCGGAAGCGGCGGCAGTAAAGGTTTGTGAGAGTAATGGAAGCGATAAAGAAGTCACTGACACAACCACCACATCTCCGAAGAAGGTTTCGGAGGTTTCGACGGCAGCAGAAGTAGTAGCCACTGAAGAGGCAAAGGAAGAAAAGCCTTGCCAACAGAACGACAAGGAGGAGGAAGAGACTTCTGTAAAAGTCGAGCCGGCTCCTGCTGTCGTGGAAACTGTGCAGGAAACAACAAACTCCAGTCCCACAAAGAATAAGGTCGAAGAAACCAATAGCACAGCCGAGGTGAAGGATACAGCGACCGTTGCCGATGTGACGGAGAATAATGTGGCGTTGGGGACCAATAATGTGGAGAAAGCTGATTCGATTGAAGGTAGATTAGCTGTTAAATGAGTAATTGGAGGTCTTTTTTCCTGCAACTCCACTATCTTTTCTTATGCTTGCAGTGGAAACGAAGATCGTGTCGAATGATGATGCGTCCGCAAAAATCGAACCGTCACCAACAAAACAAGAACCGGACACAGTTGCAGCCAGCAATTAGATGTTTTACCTGGGACTAACTCTAGCATGTAGCGAGATATTTTGTTTTGTTTGATCACCGGCGCGCTAGCTAGGATTTTTGTACAAACTTAGCTGCTCGTGGTATTGGATCTACGAGGGAAAAGAGGGAGAAAAAAAGGACGACAGATGAGATGTGTCACATCTCTAGGATCGCGCATCAGTTCAAAATGGTAGGATTTCTTTTGTTAATTTTTATGGTAAAATTTCGTTTTCTTTCTGCTAGTAGTAAGTGCTACACGCATTGAAGTTACGTGCATCTTTATTCTAGACTTACTAATCATATATTCATTGGCAATTTGTTCACTGTTTGGAAGTAAAGGAAGAAAGGTCAAACAATACGGTGTTGTTGTTGCACCAACGAAGGTGAATTTCACATTTGATGAACGCGCGTGTTCGAATGTATTGGGGCGGCGGTTTGCTAATTCTCCGGATGAGAAGTAGTGAAACAAAGCAGAAGAAGTGTGTTAGTTATTGCCATCGTAGGTTAGTGTTAAGGATCCCTTTCTCTCCCCCCCCGCCCACTCCAACTCAACCACGAACGTCATAGTTGGGAAGGAACGCGAGCTCTACAGGGTAGTAGAAATACTATATTATAGGTTTAGTCGTTGTTAGCTAGCTGGATGAACGATAGTGTTGAGGGTATTGTTGTGAACATGATTCTACCACAGTAAAAGCACGCCACAGAATAACTAACAGGTGTTCGACTTGTTGTTGCGGCGTGGTAGTAGAACGTTTCAAGATGGTTACCCTTATGTTTCTATTTTGATCTTTTTCACATTTTCCTATAGTTACATTTGTGTGCGCCCCGTTTGTTGTAGTTAATCGTGTACTATATACAATCTTTCGATCGAAAGGCAACAAACGTTATAATCTGTAAACACACACATCTGTAATACGGTTACATATACGACTAACAAATGAAAAAAAAGGGGACGAGCAAGAAGGAATTGCTGTGTGCTTAAGAAAGTCTTCAAAAATGTACATTTCAGCTTTAGAGAGGAGGCGTGTGTGAGAGTGAAACCATATTTACAGAACTGTCGCATTGTAACAACAGAAAACAAATCACCTTTTATCCCGGTTTTATAATCAGAAATTTCTGAAGAGGACACTTATACACAACACACTTTTTGTCCTGGTAGAGGAGTAACAGACAGACAGACAAGCGACAATGATGGCGACGGCATGTAATATAACAGACAAACAAACACAGAATCGAGTATAGCGTGTGCGTGTTGCGCACACACTCGACGATACAAAAAGGTACAAAGCGAAATGCGATTTTTTAAATGAAATTTATATACAATCAATCGGTAATATTTAGATATCGTGCCAGAGTGTCTACGACGATGTGCGTGTATGGCGTAACTGAGCGAGAACAATCTCAGCGAAACGGACGGTTGTAATGTAATGATGGATGATGATGTACAGCGTCAGGGAGAAAGTTTGCCGATTTTTTTTTTCTATTAAAATGTTTTTGTCGTATTAAAAAAGGATGGGGATTTTGTTTCATCGTGGACAGCCAGCCTGTCGTGTATTGTTTAATGACCCGAAATGAAGGCAGATTTGTTTAACTTTTGAATTACAAGAGCTGTGTTGTTTGTTGCTAAGTGTGCAACCCCGGAACCATATCGGAAGTGTCCAGGATTGAAGTGAATCCACGCTATCAACATACGTCACGAAGGATATCAACGAGAGCAGTCCACTGGGGATCCACATGTGAGTACCGAATATTAATATATCTACGATGGCTGACAATAAAGTAAGGTCTCCAATTTTTTTTTTCATAGAAAATGACATTTATTTACAAAAAGCGATACACCGTTGGAAAGGCCAAGGTCTTGGCTACTTTTCTTCATAATCGCCATTTTTTTCCAACACCTTGCGCATCCGCACGATGAACTTGTCTATGCCGGCAGAATACCACTCTCCGTCCGCCTCGCGCAGCCAGGTGTTGACCTCTTTCTGAACCTCCGCATCACTTTCAAACTTCTTCCCTCCGAGATGTTTTTTCAGGGCGGGGAACATGTGGTAGTCACTTGGGGCCACGTCGAGACTATAGGGAGGGTGATCGATGATGTCCCAGCCAAATTTCTTGAGCGCCGCTTCATGTGGTCTTCGGTCAGCTGTTTCGGCACCCATCGGGCAGAAACTTTGTGATACTGCAAGTTGTTCACAAGGATATGACGGATTGTTTCGCTGCTACACAGTCCTCCAAGCTTCTCTTCCAAGTCCCTAATTGTCGCATGGCGGTTTTTGAGCATTTCTGCCTCCACTGCTTGAACAATCGAATCCGAGACCGACGGTCGGCCACTTCTCTCCTCGTCGTGAACATTAGTGCGCCCGGAATTGAACTCGCGGCTCCACTTACGCACGTTTTTTATGTCCATACACTTTTCCCCGTAAACTTCAACTAGTTGACGATGGATTTCAATAGGTGTCACCTTTTTCGCACTCAAAAAACGTATTACAGAACGCAATTCGCACTTGGACGCTGACGCGAGGGGTACCTCCATCGTTGACGGCTGCTCAGCCAAGACTGAGCGGTCGGGGAAGCCTCACCCAGCAGCAAAGTGGTAGTGGGGGAACCAAGGAACACGGCGGTGTTGCCAGATTTCGCCTAGCGCGTGATCCGGCGAAGTTGCAGCGTTGGAGACCTTACTTTATTGTCAGCCCTCGTATAACTTCAATTACCCATTACACAGTTTATTTTCCAAGTCCTTAAAAACTTCGCTTATCTTGGGTAAAAAGTGCAATTGTTTGTGTGTGTACAAGGATCCTTTCTGTCAATTAAGCATGCTACAACAGACCCAGATAAATGCCGGTTGCGACACACCAAACTGAGAGACAGCGTAGAGCAGTTTTAGTACGAAATCCTTACATATCTGCGTTCGAGAGCATGACTCTCCTCAAAAATCGTTAAAATGTGTCAACCGTGGTGGTGTCCTATCTGCTCAAGTGCAGAAAACGACGAGAAGAATACTGTTTCATTGTCGTTATCGTTACTGTAACGATGTTGTCATTACATCGTGTGTCCAGTACCGCGGTACATAAACTCCCATTGCTAGCACATTGTTTTGTTTAAGTTTGTCCCATTTCACACGCGGCCGTTAAGTTGTCATGAATGAACCCCGATTACCCAACATTGTCATTAGCAAGAATGACTTAAATATGCAACATCTTACTTACGCTTACGTTTGTCTAGCCACAAAGAAGTGTGTGTGCCTCAGCGTGTTGATAGTATCGATACACTTTCGAATGAGAAACGAATAAATTGCTGCCCTTTTTCCTGAAGTCGTCGTCACTCCTGTGAAATGGTTGGGATCGTATCTGGTTTACCTTCTATCCCTTATTATTTTGAGAGCGAGCGAAATTTACGCCCGAAAATGTCACAGTTCAGTTGAGAAGGTTTGTTGCTGCGCACGCGAAAAAAGCACACGACGATGTGATGTGTTGTGTGGTAAAACAAAGGTATAACAACCTTTTTTCCACCCTTCAACCGGGACCATTTTCGGAACGGGTTTATCACGAGCACGGGGGAAATGGTAGGCATCATACCATTCAATGCGATCCATCATCATAAGCATCGGCCCTCCGGGCGGGAATGGTTGTGCCATTGTTTTACGTTGCGTTTTGTTTCTTGACCTATGCCAAAAGTGGATCATCGTATACCGATCGGTATGCTCCATTTCTTTTGCTCCTACTGTTGAGACCATCTTACGCGTACTACGAGAAGACGCATTGTATCATCGGTGACAAGCGGCACAAATTGTAAAGTGCGTTGTAAAGCCTAAAAAAGTAAAACAGCTCCCCAGAGAGGTGGGAGAATGTATTTCACGGATCGGAGGCGAAGAACTCGCTCAGTAAATCGTGGTCGCGACGGCGATACCTGCCGAGTACAAAAACGACTACCGTTTGAAGAGACGTCGTCATTAAAGTATCTCAAGTACTTTCGATCTTCCTTTTGGAAACCCGCTGCTTAAGCTACTGTCCTCCAAAATAAAGGAACCTTGGAATTTTTAGAATAAGATGCATTGGAATTGGTTTAAAGTAGAAAACTTTGAATAATAAAAACACATAAATTGAGAATGATATTGAGCTGCTGGGGGAAGGACTCCGTGGTCTCTTATATGGATTCTTGCATGCCACAAGTCTACGGCCCGCCGGAGACCGGCGAACAGCCCTCGGTCAGTGACGCAATCGTACATGATCATCCATTGATGTTTTTTTCCCCTCTTTATCGTGTACTGGCTGCAGCAGAAGAGGATCGACATGACACGGAGGAGAATCGCCAATCATGGGTCCCGCGGGCGTTTTACGGTGCTGATCTGATCGCGCGGGGGTACAGAAACGGGATACAAACTTGTGGGATGTGTATTACTGGCGATCGTCTCACACACGGCGGAACCGACGGGAATTGCATCACACACATCGTTCGGCAATCGTGTGTAGCTGTTGCTGTGAGCAGTGAGATTCTTCTCGGGGAACATCATCCGCGCGGCTTCCACCTTTCACATTGTCAAGCCATCTTTTTTAGAGGACGTCGGCCATAAAGTCCGAGTCCGGGTCCGCCGTGTTAACAAGCGTACGGTGGTGGGAAACACACTATGTACCCTGTGTGGCATGTGTGTTTTAGGAGATTAGGGGTTTTTTTTCCTGTTCAATTTCATCCGTGTCTCGTTGTTGTCGTTGTGGTGTGGTGTTTGATAAAATTGCAATGATTGGAAAGGTGAGCGTGTGAGTGTTTGTGGCTTACCGCAAGAAAAGAGAGGGCAAAGGTTAAATTGGATACACCTGCTGCTGTTATCGAACGGGAGACAGACATCATCGTACAGCGCGCGGCTATCTCGGAATGGCTTGATCGGTGACTTGCCTGCCGAGGGTTTACTATCACTTTCTACGGAGAGCCAGCCAGCAGCAGCACCCGCAGACCATAAAGCTCGCACCACCAGTATGAGGCGGAATTTTGACAACGAGGATGCTATATTATTGATAGGTGAACGTCTTCCGATTGCGAACGTAAAATGTTTATTTTATTACTCATTAACGGGTCCTCCATTGTCACCAACGCTCGTGAACGTTTCGCAATCATCCCATTTGGTAAGGTTGGCATTTGACTTTTTGAGAACTAAGTTAAATTTAACTGTGCAAGTACAATATCCGCTTAACAAATATTCATCTCCGTCTGAGCTACTGCAGCGCATTATTTCGCCCAATATAGAAACGAGGGGCAGGCTGGTAAGACAAACTGGCAATTAACGTGAACAACATTACTACCAGACATCATCTCCTCACACCATCCAATTACCGCAGTCCAATTCTCAGTGGCTGTCGATCCGTGTACTGGCACAAGCTTTTCCTGGGAATGGCCGGGCCGGAAAGTGCACCGTTCGAGTCTGCTGTAATGATTAACCTCACGAGCTCACGACCTCGACGCAGCCAGGCCAGGCCAGGGGACGACGGAATCATGAACATAATTTCTCGCAACGACTGGGCCCATCACAGCCCACGACCTCATCGACAATGATTACGCTTTCCTTGCGAGTGGCTAGCAAAGAGAAGAATCATGAATGAAAGCGCGGCCCCCATAATGATTGTGGGGTTGTGTTTGTTTAGTTTGCATACAAATTTGCTTTAAAAAAACGCGTCACTTTGAGTAATGTTTTTAGTTTAATACATTTGTGAATGGTTTCAAGTTAACTCGTGACGGTTCGATAATGCATTGGAAATATCTCATCTAGACCAAAGATTGGCATAAGAGGAAATATGATGAATGAGGTAAAGTTTGACCAAATGCCTTCTGAGCGATTTTTAACTGGATCTGTTGTCTCTTCTTCTCTCTTTAGGCTGCAATACGTATTGGAGACATGGATTCGTGGAGTTCTCTGGCTGCGTTGAATTAATGTACCCATCCTTCGTACCGGAGGTTTAATCCCTTCTCATCTCAATTTGTGTTTACCACGGTTCCTTCCTCAGTGCATGTGAGCGGCCCAATATAACTTCGTGGTATAGAACGTCCGGAACCTGGAGAACTATGTCTCTGAGGTGATACTCAGATAGTTTTAGCTACATTGATCGTATCAAGCGACCTGATCACTTCCATTTCTACCAGAATAATGATACACAGAGCGTCGATGTATGCACAATCGACAAAGAAGTTCATACAGCTAAAAGTTCAAACTGTCTTTTGCATGCTTTGCCTAGAGCAAATCCAGGCATCATCCCGAAGCGGCATCACATAAGCCGACCTTAGCAGCCGTAGTAACACAGCGGTTACAGATTTCGAGCATGACGATCACGATTAAGATGATGATGGGAGGGCTCTTCTGGGAGCTTGGCTGGGATTGCACAGACTGCCAGGGCACATTAAACCCGTGGCGGCGGCGCTCTATTGCGTAACCGCTGTTAATGTAGAAATTAGAAATGGGCAGGATTGAAATAAGTTGCGATGAGTGAGGGATGACGGCTCGCTGTCTGACTTCGGGCGCATCAACTGATAGGGGCCCGTAAAGCAGAAAAAAGGGGGTTGCATGAAGCGATTTGGTCGGAGCTAAAGATGATCGGTGCTTGAGTGCAGCGTGTGGTGGTAATCCGAATTCAGGCGGGGGAAGGACAGAAATAAAGATGCAATCGTCATGATGTTGCACTGTTGCTTTTTTCCCCTGTCTTTTCGATGTTGGCGATGTTGGTTGTCGTGAGCATAAGATATGGCTACTGTACACGCGAATTGAGGAATTTTGTTCGGAGTACAGCCAATGACATCGATCGATGAAGATATTGCAGTTCTACTACCGCCGCGAAGAGGATCCATATGATGAGGGTATAGAATTTTGAAACCATCACCACCGGGACAGCAGATGATGCGTTGTGCAATGAATCTCCACTACTGCGCACGGTGCTCAACATGAACTCACTTGCATAATCTAATCTCCACCAAGCACACGCGGAGGTCGTCCACCGATAAAGCTGAGGACCGAGTTTAGTCTCTCTCTCTCAGTTGCAAAAGGATGCAACTTTAGGATGGGGATGCTGCTGCTTCTTCTGCTGCTGCTGCCGCATAATGGTTTGAAGAATGCTTACGCTCGTGGCAAAGTGTCTAGTATCATCGTCGCGCACACTTTTGGTGTGTTGTGAAAGTCATCCGGCCGGCTTGCTGCTTGAAATTGTTTTTCAGGTGCGCAACAAACGGTACGATTTTGTTTGTCTACCGAAGGCGGTCATCTTGTCCTTTGGAGCGGTCGCACCAAATGTCCTCTTCACAGCCACCTGCAGCCGCCGCAAATCATCACCAGCACCACCACCATCAATCATGTGGCCCGGGCAGAGGCTACAATACATCTAATGATCCGTGTCACTTAATGTGGTCAAATCTGTCTGTTTACTTACTCTCATAATCGTTCGCAAATGAGGCATTAGGTTTGGGAGAGCGAGATAGAGCGAGCCACGATCCACTTCAACCGATGGAAGAGGGCAACAATTCCTCTGCGTGAGCCCTGTTTTTTTGTTGCTGTTGTTGTTTGTGGCTGCTTACTTTTCCTTTCAAATGGTGGTTACGACGTGTTTTGGGTTAAACACAACCGAATACCGATGAGGAGGATGATGATGATGATGATGGTGCGTTCCCTGTCACCAGCACGACGCATCGAAAGGATATGTCGGTCAAGGTCTTGGGATGATCGGGTGAATCTTGCCCCCAGTGTTCCGTTATCGAACACCCAACCCCCGAAGGCTGGCGAGGTAATTAAGCGGCGTGTACTTTCGTGGCAGCGAATCGGCATCTTTTACGAACACGCTAATTTTTGAGTCGTTTTTACAACAGGCGAAAAAAAAACAATCTATTCTTGCTAATTTTTAAAATGTCATCAGTGATAACGGGCACTAGAAGCAAACACCTTATCGCGGTGAGTTTGATTGGCAAATCTTTATTACTGACAACAGTTTACTTAATTAAATTTTAGTTTTATAAAATGCTCACAAACGCTCCCCGGGGCAATAAATCAGTATTACATTCTCTTTTCGAAGTGGTTCGTCGAGGCACATGTGGACGCTAGCGCAACATTTATCATACCACCCATCATCATCGTACCATCAGTATGATTAATGATTGACATCGTGAAAGATGTGTGGGAAATATTCAATTGCATCAATTACGTGCATTTATGTCATAAATCTGCCTGCATCAAATGAAGAAAACTGATCGCGAGATGAGTGCGCAAAGATCGCGAGAATGGGGCAAACAAATCACTTAAATTAATCTAAAACATGAACATAAATTCGCCACTACTACAAGCACGCTACCGCCACTAATAATACAACTGTGCCGACAACATAATGAGCTCGATCTGATTTGTTTGTCTGCTATTATCGCTAAATCTGTGTGTTTCACCATAGTTTTTGGGTCCGAAAATGTGTCTGGGAGCGAGTAAAAGCAACAGATGAAGACAGACCGAGGGCCTGATAGATATGCGCACCTCGTAGTCGCAATCGCCGTTCCCCAACTCATTAAATGTTCACACGCGTCCAGCGCGATACCATGTCGTGGTGCACCAGTTTTGCTTGGTGTGGATTGTGCACGTGACGTGAATGAGGCTAATGCTCTACGTGGAACGCGTCAAACAAAGAATCTGTTCATGCTTCCTTCACACAACAGTTGGGTGTTAATCAATCTTCACAAGTACCTACTTTACTGGCTAAAGAGCGCGCTGTTGGTGGTGATGAAATTAGGAAGCGCTTAGTATGTGCCATTTTGGTGTACCGATCGATGGGACGATTTTGCGTGAGAATTTTCATACACACATCTCTCGCGCGCGCACACACACACACGGTTGATGTTGTCAAGATGCAAATTTTGCAATGCTTTTTACTGCAACCAGACTAGGTCCAGTGCGATGGCAACGGTTTGGTACCGACGGGGTACGGCCGTTACGAAACACGAGTAACGTGTATCAAATCAAAGCTGCCCACACGACGACGACGACGACGACCAGGAGGAACGTTACGGGTGGGAAAACCGAAACCGGTAAAGGGCTGCTGAGTGTTGTGTGTCACTTGGAGAATGCAGTCCCATCTGTGGGGAGTTAAGAAATAAAAAAAAACCCGGAAGCTTCGTGAACTTTACTCGTCTTTCTTTCTTATCTCACGAAACTGTACTGCTGCTGCTGCTTGCTCGGTGCACTTTACCGGTCCTTGGGAACGTTGGATAACTGTCGGGTTTTTTGTGTGTGTATGTCAGCTCCTCTTTAATGGCCAGCAGTCTTCGAAAGGCGATGCAACGAAATGCACCATTAGTGTGTGCATTATTGCATCGTGAACATCCAATGGGGGATCACTAATCCGGTGACGTTTGTATGCGCTCTCTCTCTCTCGAAGATTAAGAAAATTCGTCACGCTACCGTTAAATTAAGCTAAGGCGAGCTATTAATACTTGTGTGATGTCAAGCTTACCAACGGAAGTGTTGCTCAGCACCATGATTGCACTCTTCTAAGTTGCTAAATGGGGTACGCGCAGGAAGTAGCAAGTAAGGGTGAGCAAATAAACATGAAATTCGCATAAACGAGCCATCACCATCCGCCCGTCCGAAATGTGTGTGTACGTGCAGCGTGCCTGTAACGTCGATCGCGTGACGATCAAACGACTCGAGTGCAACCGTAAGCGACGAACCTCACGATGGCACGATTTTTGCTCCGCAGCTACAATGTTCGCTTCGTGCGGGACGTTTCGATCGTTTGATGCAAATGTTCGGCTCGTTCGTATAACCGGGTCGGGGATAATGGGGGTACGGGTTAAAGTTGATATTTTCAGGAAAACCCTGTTAGTGGGAGTGCTTTCTTTTGGGAGGGTGAAAAGCATTTTCTAACCAGAAAACCGGTTTTCCAACCGTGGAGCAGTCAAACTCGTACGGCGATCGGTTGTTGCTTAGCGCGATTCTCCCTTCACCGTGGAGTGTAATTGTTTCGGACAGCCGCTGTGCCATGACCTTACGATCAATCTATCAAGCTGGGAAAAGAAGCATTATTATATATTCTGCCGAGCTTGCGATGCATACATTGAGTAAAAATGGCCCGAATCAAAGTAATTACATTCAATCGTATCTATTACCGGCACCGACCGCGCACTGGTCGGTAACATAAACGGCACCGTGTAGTGGTTGTAAATAATGCGATCGCAGACGCTTCCTTCCGGTTGGATGCTGTTGTTTCCGTGTAGCGCGTTCCGTATGTGACGGGGATAAAATCATCGCCCCGATCCGATGAAGGGTGCGAAAAATAGTTCTGCCATAAAAAACCCAACCAAACACACATTATCCATTAAATCAGGTTTAATAGTTTGCTTTTTACCTTGAGTTTGTTTGGGGTGTTTTTTGTGGTGGTTTCTGTTCTGTCCTCCTGGTTGAGATGTGGTTAATAGCATTTTGGAGGACGGAATTGAAGATGATCAAGCTAAGCGAGCCAAGCTGATCTCGGTAGGGATCAAGTACTTTCGGTAGTTGTATAACCGGTCGAGCGACACAGAGCATCTTTTCGGACGACTTTAGAGTGACCGATGATAAATGGTAATAAGAGACAATTATTTTAACATTAGATTAAACAGAGAGAGAGAGAGAGAGAGGGAGAGAGAGAGAGAGAGAGAGAGAGAGAGAGAGAGAGAGAGTACTAATTGGATACAAGCAGTAGTAAATTTTGGACATGAATGTTTTCTAAAGCATTCCTCAAGAGAGACGAATCTCAGACGTCCTCTCAGTAACAGTGCTTAACGATCACCGACCACGACAGCAGACTCTACAGGGAGAGTTTATTTTAGCGCAAGCTTCTTAATTAAGGGCGGCTTCCGAGGAAAAGATCGTTAAAACGATCGTCGCGTCTCGTACTTTACGTCTTGCTTTACTCAGTAAGAAAGGAAAATGATACATTCCTGACAGTTTAACGATTACATCACAGATCTAGTGACATGGGATGCTGTTGCTAAGTACCCGGTGACAGCTGTACGTGCTGCTAGTGAGGACGCTACCAAACGAGCTGTCAATTAAATGCTTTTTTGGGTGTTAAACACACCCAGACACGTTGCTTGAGAAGTATAAAAATAAGAATGTTTAAATGTTCAGGCTAAAATTACAATTTCCAGGGTTTTCCGAGAGAAACAATCCAACAGGAACGACGACTAATAGAGTTACTAACATAACCCAAGTAGTGGCGAAAGTGAAGAAACTCGTCGCTGCATCCAATCAGCATAATTACATTGTGCGATGTAAATCAATTGACCATCGATCACCAACGTCACGAAACCTTTGACCCACGTTGGAGGTCACCCAAGATGCGCCATTACCCGTGCACCCTAGCGCACCTTTCCCTCCGTTCGGGCTTACACCTATGGAAGTGATGATGAGCCAACAAACAACAACCAGCATCGCCGATAATAAAGTACCGATCCGATGTCTTGCTAAATGGCTCTTGAGGATGGTGCTTGACACACTCCAAGCCCGTACCATGTGTAGCGTGTTGTAGCGCGCTTGTTTGGTGAATTAGAGGGTTCATCATCGCAGGCCCAACACTACACCGCACGACGACATGCCGCTGCTAACGGTGCCATGTGCCAATTTGTGCATTATCCGACACACAGTCTATCCACGAAACCTGCTGCTGCTGCTGCTGCTGGCCAAAATCGCCATCCACACCAGCAGCCGCCGGCCTCGGTCCAGCAGCCTTTACTAATTCGATAGTTTCGGTTGTCTTGAAGAGGGAGATGGTAAACACGAAAAAGAAGCACGAACAAACAAAAAAAAAGGAATGCTACCTGTCGCGATGGCCATCACCGAATGGATCGGGACGGATCATATGTGTGTGTATTGGCACTAGCTCTCCTCCCCCCTCGTCTATTATGTCCCGCTCGCGCACCGGCAATGCGCACGCAAAGAAGGACGAGCGCGGAACCGCGAGCGCAACATGGAAAAACAATCACAAATCTGCGCTGAAATTAATTCGTGTGCAACAGCGCGCACCGCGTGCCATGTATGGAAACGGTAACGTCCGCTCGGCCGATGCTCATCTTCCGTTTTCTTCCCCCTTCCCCCTTATGCTCGCTTCCCTTTGCCCGTCTGAAATTCGACGCAACGACGGCGTCGTTCTTAGTAGTACAATTAACTCCGGCGCGATGGGATTTAACGGCGGTACGTGCCTTGTGCGAAACGACACAGACGTCCGTATCTGGCGGGCCGGATCGGAATAGCGGGGGCCATTTTGCTGCTCAAGGATACATCCGAACCGGCGATTTGATGGTATAAATCCGTAGGAACAATCGTCCGGTCAGCACATTCTGTCGAGTGGCGTTCGATTGTAAGGGTAGAACTAACAGCAGCAGCAGCAGCAGCAGTAGTAGTAGCAGATACAAGATGCGCGCTTTCGGTGTTGCCTTCGTGGTAAGTTGTGCGATCGGTTGTGTGAAGTGTGTTCGTGTGCGGCTCAGTTCAGTGTGTGGATATGTTAATTCTAGTAGCTAACATCGTGATCACAAGTGATGGTTCTTACCTGTTCGATAGCTGTCGTGAGCTTTAGTCAAGAGTTCTAGAGAATTCAACGAGGTCTCCGATTGAAGTTAGCTGAAACTGTCTCTGCACCTACGGATCAGATACGAAATCGAATTCGAACTAGTGATTAGAAATACTGCTGAATCTTCTGAAAAGGACTTGATCAGGTTCAGATATCAAAGAATCCTTGGAAACTCGCGTACAACCATAGCCATCTCCTAGAATCTCCATTATAGAAGCTGGGACAGTAGCAGGAACCAATAGAGTCTTCTCGTAGTATACAGCACAGGGACCAAGGATAGATCCTGGAAGTCATGAAAGGCAGGCCCAAGACCTCTTGTGGAACTCCTAGTTTGATTCCAACAGACACTCAAAGCAACACCAGTCCACTGAAATGACAGCCGTTCTAATCGAAACCGTTCCGATTCTCTCCATTTAGTGTGTGGCCCTAGCGGCAGCGGTACTTGCCGAAGCTCCCCTGCCCGGTGGTAATGGTGGCTGGGGAGGAAATGGCGGTGGCAATGGTGGAGGCTACAGCAACGGTGGTGGGGGCGGTAACGGAGGCGGCGGATACGGCAACGGTGGTGGCGGTAATGGCGGAGGCGGTGGTTCTGGACCACTGCTCCAGAAACCGACCGGCCCCCAAACGATGGAAGGTCTGATGATCGACCCACAGCTACTGGAACAGGTGAAGATGGTGTTGCTGCAGCACGAAAGTGAATCCGCCTCGGCCAATGGAGGTTCCAACGGTGGTGCCAGCACGTCGTACGGTCCACCACGCAACACGGACCGTATCGTTGGCCTGATGCTGGAACAGCCCGTCCAGAGCATTCAGCTGGCAGAGTACTGGCAGGGTGATCAGCAGCAGCAGCAGCCTCCTTCCGGTTCCTATGGACCACCACGGCGCTAAAAAGGGAAGATGTTTAACGAACGAGAAATAAGTAGAAAATGATACAAAAAAATTGAAAAATAAATAGAAAATTTGTCACCGTTAAAAAAAACGTCGCACTCGACAGTATACTAACTGGTTTTAGACGTCCCAAACGGCGCCAGGGGTGTGTATGTGCGCGTTGCAGAGGAGATAAGTAACCTGTCACTATCATCCTTCTCATCCGGGTTGTTAGTGTGGTTTGGTTTTTGTGTGTGCGCACACTTAAATTGAAACTAAATCATAGGCAAATGTGATCGTAAACGCGATCGTAACTTAACGCACTGCAATTACACCTACCTTTCGCGGTGTACTTCAACCAGATTTCTTTGCACTCACAGCCGGGTTACAGCCGTTGGCTAGTTGAGTTGAAACCAGTCGACGCTGAATACCGATGATCACGATCATCTGGCCCAGCACGCATGTGAATGCGATGATTCGGCAGAACCTCCCGCAACTGATGGCGACATTCACCGGCACTCGGTGGGTCACTCCCGGCCACCAGGGTTGGTTCGGTTGGACGATGCACATAATGATAGGGCTTTCCTGTTTCCACCCTGGTGGGAAACGATTGGGGCGAGGATAGGTACGGAAGCCAATTCGCACGGCACTGGCCCTCGCACCGTCGTCGGCAATAAATTCCGAAAGTGATCCATCGAAAAAGTTTCCCGAAACAGATAAGCAGGAGAGAAGGTGTAGGAGGAGAAGGAGGGAAGGAAAATCGTGAAACAATCGCTACACTAGCTGGCCCCCAGGGTACAGATGGCACCGTACGCGGAGGATGCTTTCTGCAAATAACGTAACTAATAAAAACGAACGAAAGATAAAGCGCCAAATATCTGCGCCACCGCCGGAATGCAATGGGCGGGTGGAACGAGGTAATGGGCGCAGGGGTAAGTGTCAAGAAGTGTGCAGTGGAAAGCGAGTTGAAAGTGAAAGAAGAATAGTCAAAGATAAACTATCAAACTGCTCGTCTCCCACTGCGTTTCCACGAGACACGAGAGCTGGTTGCAGATTCAGGTTGGGAAGATTTTTTGTTTTACCTGGTGGGATGCAATCTCCTCCGTTGGCGCAACGGCGCACAGTGAAGAAGCGGAGAAGAACCACCCTAAAAGCTTACTGCCCGGCCGGGAATTGCATGCCTGCCTATCCAAATTGTATTGTACGAGAAGCAAAAAAACACAACACTGAAATACGAATGGCATCACGAAAGCTTACGGCCGCCGTGATGAGCGGACCCTTGAGATGAGAGGGATCCCTCCCTCTTGGAGGTATTGTAGATGGGTTTATCGGCGCGCGCTCAACTGCACCGCACAGGCAACGGTAGCTGTTGCGCTGACAAGAAGAAAAAGAATCGGCGGGAAGGCGAACCCGAGCACCGGAGAGCCTAGACACACACTCCAGCAGCAAGCGAAAAGAAGGTTCACGTACCCGCCGTATGGATCCGCACGGTACTGCTGGAAAGGGAAAGGATGAACGAGACCCGTATACCCGCCAAAAGTGGGAACGATGAAAGTGAACTGCGTGAACGAAAAGGGGAGAAAATAATAAAAATAGCAATGAGGAGCAGCTAAACAACGGCAACAAGCAACAAAAAAAAACAAGTCTCCAAGCCTCACTGACTCACTCACTCTTTTTGGGGAGACCAAGCGCATAACGAGATATATACTCCACGGTTCCACACTGTGGGGGGGGGTTTGGTGGAGTGTGGTGTCTTCTTTTTTTGTTTTGTTTCGGGAGAGCCCCACAGTAACGCCACACCGGACGAGGACCACCAAGAGCACTGGGATGGCGCTCGGTGGTAGGTTTCGGGTTTTGGGTATAAAGACTGCAATTTGGCCAGCAGAAAGCACACTCGGTCACAACACTCGCTTCAGTAAACATCTAAATTTTAGTCCCCCGTGTTTTTTCTATCTATCTTAAGTGAAATGAACAGCTTTGCCGTGGTAAGTAGCGCCATCTAGTGCGAAACTTGTTGGTAGTGTGCGCACCTCCGCGGGACTGTTGATGTTTGAAAATACGTTGAGCTGTGTGTGTGTGTGTATGCGTTCGTGCGTGTTTGAACATCTTGTGTGCTAGTGTGTATTACCCCCGGTCGTGTTGATTGTTCTATAATTAGAGAACACCCACTTCTAGCGCCGTACGTCCTCCTGGAAGTACGTCTCCTTGAGCGTTTTTGAAGTGGGTATACCTGATACCGAGTACGGAAGCAAAAGTGCATCACATGCTCAGTGGGAAAGCCCTAGCAACGTAACGAAACGATTACCTGTCATTCTTGAGTAGCCCGTTGGTTGCGTCTACTTTGCTGACACTTACGTCAAATGGCCCTCGGTGTTCCGTTCGGACCGTCGTAACAGTGCGTCCGGTTAAGAAACCCTCGACACTCTCTAGCAACGCAAGCACAAACACTCACTCAAACGCAGCACCTGACGGAAAAGCGGACGTGGAGCAGTGGAGATGTTAATCGCGCATGTTTTCTTTTGGTTTGATTGCAGTTTTTGGCGTTCGCCACGCTGGCCGCCGTTGCCGTTGCGGAACCACCGTCACCGTACAGCTACAATCGTCCATCCGGTGGACACGGAGGTAGCAGCGGTGGTGGCTACAGCCACGGAGGCGGTGGTGGCGGTGGTGGCTACAGCCAGGGTGGTGGCGGATACTCCAGCGGAGGCGGTTACCCGAGCGGAGGCGGTGGTGGATACGCTGCCAGTGCCGGTAGCTTCTCCAGCTCGTCATCCTTCTCGAGCGGCGGTGGTGGATACCAGGCCGTCCCGGCCGGAGTCCAAACCTCCGAGGGATTGAACGTGGATCCCCAGCTGCTGAACGAGATCCGCCAGATTCTGCTCCGCGAGGAAAGCCAATCGTCGTCGTCGTCTTCGTCCGGTGGATTCGGTGGTGGATATCCGTCGGCCCCGTCCGGTAGCTACGGCGCTCCTTCGGGCTCGTACGGACCACCTTCATCCAGCTACGGTGTCCCGTCCGGTGGTCACCGTGTCGTCGGTATCGATCTCGAGGGTGTGAAACAAGCCATCCAGGTGGCCCAGTTCCTGCAGACCTCGTCCGCTTCGGTTCCGTCCGGTTCGTACGGTGCTCCATCGGTACCGTCCGGTTCGTACGGTGCTCCGTCAGCTCCATCCGGCTCGTACGGTGCTCCATCGCGCCCGTCCGGCTCGTACGGTGCTCCGTTCTAAGCCATCCCGTGTGGGAACAAGCAAGTACCGTGCACCGCAACCCGTGTACAGCAGGTATCCAACGTGCCGGACCCTCTCTCGCCTGCACGTTGGATGTCAGAACGACTTAAAAATGGACGAAAACTTCCCGAATGCGGGAAATCGCATACCATGGACACCGGACGATACAAACACACGAAAAAAAACAGGCAAATGCACGTAAAACACACATGGAAAAAACACGCCAACATCTACACGCCACCAAACATCTGAGCGAGAGTCAACCACCTGTCCCCGCTTGGCTTGGGACAAACACGATGTGTAGCCGTGGAATCGATAGGCGTACGCTTGCCGATCGCACGGTTACTCCGGGACAGGTGGTTTACGTGGTCCGTGGTCTGTGTCACTCTCCACTCTACGACACCCGAACACACGAAAAAAAAAACAGGCAAATGCACGTAAAACACACATGGAAAAAACACGCCAACATCTACACGCCACCAAACATCTGAGCGAGAGTCAACCACCTGTCCCCGCTTGGCTTGGGACAACACGATGTGTAGCCGTGGAATCGATAGGCGTACGCTTGCCGATCGCACGGTTACTCCGGGACAGGTGGTTTACGTGGTCCGTGGTCTGTGTCACTCTCCACTCTACGACACCAGCACACACGGACACCACGGCAGTGATCTGAGGACACACAAAAACCGAAACAGACTCACTGTTTTGTTTTTCCATGTAAATATATCTCTCTCTCTATTTCCTTCTCCGTCCTTTTCTACCTATCAGTAAAGGATCAAGTTTTTGTTGACTCAAGCAGACAACCGTAACCGAGGATAAAAAAGCTATAAAAAAAAAAATAATAAAAAAATCGAAAAATTTGTCACCGTTAAAACTGGAAGTGTTTTATTGAACCTAACGGTTTACCGTTTTACGATATGCTACGGTGGATGACTTCGTTCGCTGCGAAAAGCAAAGAAAAAAACGTTTGCCACCACGTGGAGCCACTGACAACACTTCTCGGCATATTTTGCGTACAAGTTTTACAAGCCACTGAGGAGTAATTCGAAGTGGATTGCGCAGCTCTTGAAATTCTTTGATGCACGCCATAAGATAAGCACTCTCTATCGCTTCTATCTGCATGTTTATGGGGGGGAGGTGAGAAAGTGTGGGAGACATAAATAATGCCCTTTCGGTACTCCATTCTTCAAGATCAAGTGCACATACAGTGCGTAACGCAACTATAAGGCCACTTGTTTTTTGAGAATAACTGGAAAAGTTGAGAAGATAGGTAAAATTGATGTTCTACAAAGTTGTAGAGAATAAAAAAATACGGACTTTTATGTATTTTGCATATTTTTACGCACACTAATACTATTTTTTTCTCTGGGTTGAAAATTGCTCCTTGTAACATAACTATAAGGCCACCTACGAAAATCCTTTGTTTTTCATGCAAATTATCATTTTAAAAATCGGTAAAAAATTACAATTAGCAAGAAAGATTCCCGTTTAACGTAAAAATGATTTTAAACAACTTTTTTTTACTTTTGGTAAACTTATGCATGCATTTGGTAAATTTTCAGAGTTTTTATGCATAATTTTTTATATTTTTATTTTTATAGTTTTTTTTTGTGTATATTTTGGAATAATTTTTTTTGGAGCATGAAACTACAAAAAATATCTTTCCAAATATGTATAAACATCTCTGATACAGTACCCATAGCATGTGCAGGAGCCAAATAAACGTACTTAGAAATCAGCCTTTTTGCGGTGTACATTGCTTTAAGTGCCTCGTGAACTTCCAAAAACTAAAGATAAAAATATGCAAAAAATTGGACATAATGAGGAATATTAGGAAATATCAAAAATATTTTTTACATATTTTTCATACGATCAGCGACCGCTACGCACTCCCCTCTTTTACAGCATTCGAAATAGTTGCAACAATGTACCACATAAGTATGAAAGGCCGTTTTGATTTGTTTAGTAAACTTACAGCCAAATTACATACACTTCTCAAATCAAAATATCGTAAGTTTTGTATTGAATTGTATCACTTGTTTTTAGTTTTTGATAGATAGAGACAAAGAATGCGAGATAACTGTACACAAATTTGTAACAGGATCGATGGGTTCGCTTGTACTGTTCGTAAACGTTTACGCGCAATTCTGTTGCAGTAAAAGAGGGGAGTGCGTAGCGGTCGCTGATGGTAGGAAAAATATGTAAAAAATATTTTTGATATTTCCTAATATTCCTCATTATGTCCAATTTTTTGCATATTTTTATCTTTGGTTTTTGGAAGTTCACGAGGCACTTAAAGCAATGTACACCGCAAAAAGGCTGATTTCTAAGTACGTTTATTTGGCTCCTGCACATGCTATGGGTACTGTATCAGAGATGTTTATACATATTTGGAAAGATATTTTTTGTAGTTTCATGCTCCAAAAAAAAATATTCCAAAATATACACAAAAAAAACTATAAAAATAAAAATATAAAAAATTATGCATAAAAACTCTGAAAATTTACCAAATGCATGCATAAGTTTACCAAAAGTAAAAAAAAAGTTGTTTAAAATCATTTTTACGTTAAACGGGAATCTTTCTTGCTAATTGTAATTTTTTACCGATTTTTAAAATGATAATTTGCATGAAAAACAAAGGATTTTCGTAGGTGGCCTTATAGTTATGTTACAAGGAGCAATTTTCAACCCAGAGAAAAAAATAGTATTAGTGTGCGTAAAAATATGCAAAATACATAAAAGTCCGTATTTTTTTATTCTCTACAACTTTGTAGAACATCAATTTTACATATCTTCTCAACTTTTCCAGTTATTCTCAAAAAACAAGTGGCCTTATAGTTGCGTTACGCACTGTATCACGATTGGAAGCATTCAACATCAAATCGTTGCTCTCGATCGTTCGAGATTTGAAACGAATTTTTTTGGTGAAAGGAGAAGTAGGCTGGGCTTGGGCGGGCATTGATTAATTGACAACGATTATTAACGATCAAGATGCAATGTGCGCGTTATGCAACGAGATTGCGTTTGACCCAATCTAATCCGATTACACGCAGTCATCGCCGCCAGTAGATCGCCGCGATCGCCCTTCTTTTGGGTTTTGCTTCGAAGATTGCCCCACTATTTGGACACGGTACTAGGGAAGTTGCTAAATGTTTGAGAAGAAAAGGGTTTACACTATGTGGGGGCTTTTTTTTTTGGTGCGACGATGGGTATAGGGCAGGCAACAAGGGTCACAAGGTTCGGTAACACTAAGTAATTACATAGTGGAGGGTTCCATTGTAGTAATAATTTGATTTTCTGATGATGAGATGTATTTTTTTGGTGCATGATAATAATTTGTACGACTCAGTTAGGTAAGATGCTTTAAGCCAATATGATCTACGACCTGGTTAAGACAGACTATCAGGTGAAATAATTTCTTTGCCGTGTATGGACACCTTTAGACGTATTGACGCCTCTCTATCAATCCATAAATACTTCACCTTCTAATTAATAGTAACAGAGTGCAACGAGCTATGGTGATCACGTCATGAGAAAGACACAGAGCATACATGAGAGACAGCGATGAGCTGGTGGGCCCAGGTTGAAATGTACTTACTTAGTAAACTTAGTAACACCAAAAGTGGTAAAATTAATAAAAATAATTAATTAATCGTTGCAGGAATTGATCTCTGGGATGGGATTTGTCTGTCAGGTGTCTACATGAAACATCCTCACTGACAGGAGAAGAAAGAGGGAAACAGTTAAAATTAGAAATGCAAATTGTGGCCTCCAGTTGTGGGACTTTCGACTTCTTTTCTTTTTACGCAAAGTGCAATAGCTTTCGAGATCGTTTGATTAAAAGAAAAAAGTCGCACAGTAAATGAAAAACTGTGAGAGTGTAAACAATGGCTTCTGTGGCTTCTGCAGAGATCATTTGTTTCGTTTTCACCCCAGTGTTGGAATAGTCGAGTTGTCTTCTGTAAAATTTTATTAATTTACTTCTTTACTTCATTTCTTCCTAAACAGATCTACTAGAGCGTGTTGGGAAGAATAATTTTTGCGAGCAATTATACTAACTCTGTGTCAGATTGATTGAGTGCCAATATTTTGTTACGTCCAGGCTCACTGTCAAACTCGCCACTGGCGATCAAATGAAATATCATAAAACACTTCTAACTCTCATTCATTCAAAACCACACCCGAACACGTCGGAACAGGCACCGATTTTCTCTCAAAAGCTAATAATGATGTGTTAAACCAAACAGTGGCTCACGACCACTAATTTATGGAGCTCAAAATGCTACCGACCGATTAGTTTGGATGCGTTGTACAAACGACTATTTCTCCCCCAATGCTCTCGCACACCTTCCATTCAATATTCAAATGAGGCTCGATGGGTGATCAGATGATTGTCCATTTGAGTCGCCTGAAAACACTCATTTAATCATCACTTCATCGGGGTGCACCCGATGGTGAGACATGCCGACAGAGTGTTTGCACCATCTCCCAAAATAGCGCCGAGGATTTTTCGGGAAGGATGCGTAAATTAACCCCCGATGCCTATCCCGATGCGCCGTCTCAGCCGCAAAGCAAACGGCTACCGAACTTGATTGCTTTCCCGGGCAGAATTGAGGTAGGTTCCACGGCTCGATACGATTACACGGCTAGACAACACACT
>KZ061635.1:452077-478677 GCA_002091835.1 Anopheles maculatus | reverse complement strand
GCTATGGGTACTGTACCAGGGATGTTTATACATATTTGGAAAGGTATTTTTTGTAGTTTTATGCTCCAAAAAAAATTAGTCCAAAATATACACACAAAAAAACTATAAAAATAAAAATATAAAAAATTATGCATAAAAACTCTGAAAATTTACCAAATGCATGCATAAGTTTACCAAAAGTTAAAAAAAAAAGTTGTTTAAAATTATTTTTACGTTAAACGGGAGTCTTTCTTACTAATTGTAATTTTTTACCGATTTTAAAAATGATAATTTGCATGAAAAACAAAGGGTTTTCGTAGGTGGCCTTATAGTTATGTTACAAGGAGTAATTTTCAACCCAGAGAAAAAAATAGTATTAGTGTGCGTAAAAATATGCAAAATACATAAAAACCCGTATTTTTTTATTCTCTACAACTTTGTAGAACATCAACTTTATCTATCTTTTCAACTTTTCCATTTATTCGCAAAAAACAGGTGGCCTTATAGTTGCGTTACGCACTGTAGTACACTGTCAATAGCATTCAAATTGTTTCTAGGTTCTCATTTTGAAAACTATATAGAGAAAAATCGGACACGAATAAAGGGAATAAATTGCCAATATGTGTTCACACTGCATTAACCGTACCATAATGCGCGCTTATTGAATGTCGGTTCAGCCACCCGTACGGCACTTTTCCTCACATTTAGATCAATAAATCGTGAACACATGAACCTGAGCACGGCCAGCGCAAACCCATATCGTGGTCGCTGTCACAACGAAACGAATTTAAAGAAAATCTACAATTCCATATCTACCGTACATCATTACACATGTGTCTGCCTGCCTGCTTGCCCGGCCATCATAGCACAATAAAGCTCCCTTCGTCGCTTTGGCTGTGTGAAAATTGTGTTTCCGAAATGTTTCAATAGCTCCACGTTGATTGAAACAAGGATTGGTGCGCCCGTACCGCACGCACCCTTTCACGCTTCGGAACATACGCGGCGATCCCTTTTCTTTCTTGCGTGTACCCATTTTTAAAGTTTTTAATTTCGTACCACGGCAGCAGCACCAGCAGCAGCAGCCAATCTTCGGTCACCCAGCCGTCACCCGAAACAGGCAACAGGATCCGGCCCGGGTTGAGAAAATACCGACGCGTACCGAAATTAAAATGGAATAAAATGATAAAGTAACGACAAAAAACACACACACACACACGCACAGGACTACGCGAGCGCGAAAACGACAAGCACACGCGCAACGCTCGAGAAGGGTTAGACAGTACAACACAGTTTCGGACGGAAATATGAAATAAAAATAACACGCAGCAAAATTGAGCAGTTCCAGCCAAAGGGGGTGCGCGCGCTAGAGTCAGCCCAAAAAGTGTATAAAAAGAAGATCAGTTCCGCTTATCAAAGGATACGTGACAACATTATAAACATTTGATGCATATGTTGATGTTTTACAGCGGATGCGAAACGAACAAAACGACGGGTGCTGAATATGACGACGACGATGACGACGGTGCTGTATTGTGTATTGAATTTTTTCTTCGGATTTTTTATTTTTATTTTATTGCTACCACTACTTCTACGATCGATTAAACCGTGGTAATTCACGTGAAAGTTTTCCCTGTTAACTGCTGTCTGGTACAGCGTTCGGCAGGACGAACGACAGGAACATGATCGGCAGTGGCAGTGTGTCCTGTGCCTGCATCCTCGGGACTTTGCATTCACTTGCCTGAAACTCTGCCTGTCTACAGGATAACCGGAATCCATCGAGTGTTGCATGTTTTTATGCAGAACCGTTTTTTTTTATTTGGTTTGACTTTTGTTCATCCCCCCAAAGCTTCATGTAGTTTCGCCTACACACACCCCCCGGTTTCGGGTGAGTGCTTTCCGGGTGGTTGGAATAATAATTACGCTTTTTGTGTTGCTCCGCGGTGCCTCAACACAATCCGTTGCGCTGAGCATAAATTGGGCTGGAGAGCCCAATGTGAAAACTCACCGGAGCAACTTTTGTCATCTGTCAGTCAAAGTTTCAAAAAAGACCCCTTCCGCGCACCCGTCCACGTCCCATCTCATGACGCATGTCTGCGCTAGGGTTGCTAATTCCAACTGCAAACTTAATCTTTAAAGTGTCGCTCATCGCATTCCCGGAAACGTAGAACCTGCAATTGTTCCACGGGTATTCTTGTATCTCGTAGGTTTCATGGTTATCAGAGCGGTGTAACAAATCAATTACACAGCCGTGGATGGGCCTGTGGATGCGCTTGGCGGTGTTGCGAGATCAATTTAACTCTAATTATATCGCTCTAATTTCAATTTCTCTCTACGGTTGGTTTTATTTTCAGGGGTACACGGCTCTTCACATTGCCACTCAGTTCGGACGGAACGACATTTTTGAGCTTCTGTGCAACGTTTACAGTAAGTAGAGATGACATTTGCTGGATAATTGTTTCTGTGGTTGTTATTGTAACGAATGCATTTAGAAATTAGACTGCTTTTTACTGTTTTTTCCTTTGATGATTTTGTGTCCTAACAATTCAGAGAACTCAAGACCATCGTCGTTCCGTATGATGTATTTTATAAAGAGCAAAATTATACGAAAAAGTTGAATATCTGGCACACGATCCTGACAGCCCTTTTATGATCACTTCGAGTATTATAATATCTTCTTGCTTCTGCAGTAAGGCGAAAATGTTTTGAAAAGTAAAAATTCCGACCACCCAACAGTTTTAGTTGACAGTGAAATACAGCAGAATCTTATGAACAAAATCCTAGACAAGATATTGATTATCCTGGATAAGATAAACATAGCCATACAAATTCAACATCCATATCTGCAATTATGCTATTCAATCGTTCAAAAGGAGCAGTTGTAGAGCTTGTAAATTGTTTTTTGCGCACGTCCTCGACTGAAGCGACTTCAAACTCATGCCATCAGCAGCAGATCATCAATAGGCTTTTCTTAAATAAATGGACCTAATGGAACCAATATATAACCAAAACAAAAAAACAACTGATCTTTAAGATCCAAAAAGAGCCGGAAAGAATGCCAGAATGCAGAATTAATGCAGAGAATTGTCTATAACAGTTTTATTTTCATTGTCTGCTGAAGTTAGCCTATTATGCTAGTGCAAACGTTACAAAATCTTTAACTTATGTCACATATTAGAGAATTACTTGCATCAGCTTTAGCTCTATTTAATCAATTTCTCTAACTAAAACTCATCACTCATACACTAGCTTTTGTTGGCAGTATTGACATTGATGATTTTTTTTCTCCAAATAATTGAATCAAACCACTTTCCACCCTACCGAAAATATGTCAACGACGAAGGCATAAAGGGAACCGCCTTTCACTCAAAGGCGGCATTTATGAAACCGACGACGACGCGAAAGTGAGAACGATCGATAAATCATTCTTATTTGAGTACGCAGGGTAAACACAGTCAAAATGTCCCATTGGTATGACAGACAGGCTCTCGCTGGATGGCGTGACCCATGAATGAACGTCGAACGGTTTGATGCTTCGGCCAGTGTTTAATACGACAGGCGATCGTCGTGACATCGATCGTTTCCGCCGAAAAAAATGGGCCCGGTAGCCGACCGGAGGCGCAATAAAGGAAGAAAATCAATACCATTCATCTGGAGAAGTGGAATATTTAAAACACTTTCCGAAAATGTATGAGTTTCGATGGACCCAGAGCATGATGATGACGATGATGATGATTGCTAGACGCATAGAATCATGTATCGTGACCGGTTCGTTCGTATAAATTGTTAGCATCGCAACTACCTGGTTGCCTTAACGTGATCCTCGACCAGTGGGGGACGGTTCGATTGTTTCTGAAGGCTATCCATTTTCATGCGGAAAGCTCGTACCATGCGCACCGTTTGGAAGGCCACACCAAACCGTCAAATTACCGAATCGTGCAGTCGCGCACCCAATTTCTTCTCGATGTCGTTTGTCACTCGGTCTTTCATCACTCACCGTGCTACTACACCCACCGTCTATGGAGGAACTTCATTTGGAAAATCTACGCAAAAGAGAGAGAGTAATAACAAAAAAACACACACAAACCCGTCAATAGATACGCAATGCCGCGTCGTACGGCGTAAAGGTACCACCTAACCGCGCCGATGATAAGGAAAATAAATTGATCGATAAGTTTTGATTGACAGACGATAACACCAAAACCGCGGCATGCACAGCCACAAATTACGCTTTCCGAGAATCGAAGTTCAGGGGGCGACCGACCGCTACATTGTCGCACCGGAATCTTATTTCCTTTCGCGCTGGTTTGGTCTAAGCTTTGCTCGACAACCCAATTGCCTTTTCCTCGTCATTAGCCGAAAACTTAACACGCCCAATGTGCGATGAAAGACACACACGCGGCAAAACTGTCTAATCGATTCAACTATAACGTATGCTTCATCTTTCGCGTTACCCACCTTCCAGCTTTACAACGGGTCTGGAACCGACAGACGGACAGACAGCTTTGACAGATCGCGTCGGTGTCGCGGCCTCGCGGCATCACAAGCTACAGCAACAGACACACCACCCTTAGCAGATTCGCGGGGCGCGCTCTAATGAAGCGTTGAGCCACAAATTTATCATCAATAGATATTATCACCAAGGCAAACGGAAGGAATGGGACAAGCGCTCTTGGTCACACCGCAGCCGTCCAACCAACCAAACGGATGGAGTGAAATTATCATTCAGAAATCTCCGAAACTGTTTGGTTCCGGAGTTGGTCACCGGTCGAATCTAGCCGAACTGGAGATGATCCGGTCCGGACAATGTTGCCGGTAGATAGATAGGTGATGGTTAATTATTTTTGGCTTAGGTTGATGAATTAATTAGTGCCCATGGAGATGGATATGTCAGCTCCAATTTCGGACGCCAACTGTTTATGCCAGATTTCTCCCGGCACGCTTAACATGATGAGCGGTTGAATCCTTTTGTCGTGCTGCTATTGCTGTGTATGGTATGGATGAATATCGTACTGTTATCATCGGATTACATTTAAAAATTAGCAGCTTCAATACATTTTGCACCTAATGTTAAAGTGATCCCATTGCTCTATCAGTTCTAACAGCTTCGAAAATTGCCTTTGCCGAAATTGCCGAAATTATTGCCTTTGAAATCAATCCAAAAAATTCTGAAAATATTGGCGTTTTCTTAAACAGTACACAGGGACTTGCGTTAGAGAAAATTATAATCACCAGGAGTGATGTTTAGTTACATGATGATCATGTGATAAGATCAAGTTACAAATTAACTAGCAATGCTTTGTCTCGTATTCATATTTTCGTGGCTTAAAACAAACTTCAAACGCCTCCATTGAAAGCAGTACCGAGCTGCAATAAATATGATATTGTTCCCTTTGGTTATAGCAGCTAACAGTAAACGAATTTTACTAAAGTTTCACCAAATATGGGCAAAAAAAACCTTGATCCTTGTTCGGTTAGTTAGGTTATTCTTGTTGATGGTTACCCTGATAATTCTCACGACTTTATGGCCACATTTTGGCCCACATCATACCCTGCCAAAGCCTGAAGATAATAATATGATTCTTATGCTTACTTGCGAACTAAGATTAACCGGAAGGACAATTGCTAAAGCTCCCAAATAAATTGATCTACCAGGTCGCCACAGTTACTGACTTAACCGATTTCTAAAATCCGGAGTAAAGTCCACGTCATGCGAGCTTGTCTCTCTCCTATGCAGTTTTATTATTGTTTTTGAAATTTACTTCATTTCAAAGTCTAATAAAATAAATTATAAAAAGCAAAACAAAGCAAATCATCAACAACACTTATGTTGGTAAACGCTATCAGTTTAAAAACAAAACAAATATTTATATAACACAACATGAAACATCAATTAAAACACTATTTTTACATTATCAGCAAAGAACCGTCGGAATCCTGCCAAAGTTCTCTGATTTCTAATGCTATCTGGCAAAGTATTTTAAGTTTGAATGCCTTTGAAAAAAGCGAAGACAAGAAGGTTGGCACAAGAAGCTTATTTTCTCTAAGGGTTCTGTTTTACCAACATCCATTGCACGCTGTTCAGCATAACAGACGATAAAGTATACTTTCCACTGTCTAATACAGCTTTCATGATTTTGTAATGAAACCTTTGGAGCTTTAAATGTCATTAACAAGTAACAAAATGCTTGCACAAAAGTCGAAATCAGGGTTTGCCAAGCGATTGGTAAAGTTGTTGTCTGTGCAAAAAGTTACTTGTCTAGATGCTTTTGTAAGAAGCTTGGTTCTCTTTGTATCCATAGCGTTAAGATCTTTGGTCAGAATGTTGGAAGCTTTCTTTTGTAAGACACAAATACTAATGTGTTATCTGCGAAAACGTTTACAGTATGGCCCTCCAAAACTCTTTTTATGTCGTTCATAAACATGACGAAAAGGATAGGGTCATGAACATTACATTGAGGAACCCCAAGTGTCCTGCCCCCACAGATCATCATATACTTTTTCTAAGCGTAGTGTCCTCTATGATCGATCTTCAAGAATTGCTTTGAACCAGTTGAATTCCTTTTCTACAATACCAACACTTCATGCAGTACAGACGTAGGTATTCACTAAAGCCTTGAGTGCTCCGTTTACCTCGTTTATCATTAAGTGTATCCGATCGCACAGTACCCCAACCTGTGTAAGAGTGTTTCAATTATCAAAAGTAATAATCGATTTATATCTTCCTATCTAACATATTTTGTGGCTCGTTTTAAATTTTAGATAAACCCTTGATAAACTGTATCACTAATTTCTACGCTTCTCTTTCAGAGGCCGACCGCGACCTGCTCGACTGGAGCGGCAAGAAGGCGCTCGAGTACCAGAAACAGATGACCAGCGTGTCCGACTCGACATTCAGCAGTGAGTATGAACGCAAAGTGTCTAAGCATGAGAAATTCTTCACCCTTCCCTCGAAGACACTGTCGCCGCTGGCCCGCGGTGGTACCTTCATGCGCCGCAAGCGCCGCCAACGGCCCGCCACCACGGACCAAATGACCCTGCGAAATTTTGTAGAAAGTTTCCCACACCCGCCGGCCGGTCCACGCGCACCGTCGGTGGGACGCGCGGCCGATACCAATAACAACAGTCCCGGCAACAGACCCGTCAATAGTAGTATTAGTACTAGCAACAGTAAAACCACGCCAACTAAACCCAACAGTAATGCTGCTAACGCTTCACCAACGGTGATCCCTTCACCGACGCTGACCCGGCGCAATCGGTCAAATCAGAGCTTCTTCCGGAAGAAGCGTAACGCGACCAATGTCGTTTAATAGACGCTATCTCTCGATCCACTAACTAACCATCAATTCCCTTTGTACTTATGAGGATATAGTTTTACATTTGGATACAGTGTGGATCTCTGCCGGCGCGTAACCGGTTTCCGGTTGGTTTTGTGGTGGTTTTGTTTTATTGTAGTGCATTTTGTTTTCCTTTAAACAGGCGTTTACTGTCCGCCACATTTTATCGAGTTTTAGGTGCAAATGTTCCATATCGCTGCATGCCTGTCCCTATGCCTGTTTATCACCTTCCTTTCTTTTGTTTGTATTTATTTAAAAAATAAAGTTTTAATTGCATGCCTCTTACTTACTTTCGTTCAATTGGTTTTTCTTTTTGAGGGCTTCTTTATTTTCCTTCCCTGCTACTACTACTCTACTACTTGCATTTTAATTAATTATTTGCCTCATTTTCTTCTGCCTATATTGTTTTTGACCATTGTTTTGACTTTCACTTTAATACCCAATCGACCTCCGTCGTTCAGTGCCAGGCGTCACCTCATCTCACAGACACACACACACACCCATCTAAGGCAGGATCAGCTGTTCATCTTGGCCTGTCGTGTTTTTATCATTGCGATCTTCCTGTTTCGAGTGTGGTTGTTGGCGGCCTGCCCCGTCAGGATGCACTTTTCTCGCGTAACATTGCATGATGGCCGGCATACACGCACCACATCATGAAGGGGGTCTTATCATTTTTTAATTAAAATCGTTCCACGAACAACGCAACACGAATAGAACTGCTGGGAAGCGAATGCCCCAGGAACCTAGCTCCTCCTAGCTTGCTTGGTTCACTATATTGGGTTGCAGTTTAATTGCATTCTAGCGTTTGTGTGCCGGGCAGAGCAAACTCAGAGATGTACGTACGGGATGCAAACAGTCTACCGGGTGCAACCATTAACCAAAACCACTCGCCACTAGTCTAGAAGAAGGCCAGCGGAACACACCAGCGAAACAACAATGTTCTTAATTCATTTTTTATCACCTATGCTGCAAGGTGTGTAAAGGTGTACCGCACGGTGTACGTGGAAACCGGGTGATTCCCTTGTTCGGTACCACCATCTGACCATAGTCTTTCCCCCCTGTTTAGGTCCGTTTTATTCCTGCGCAAGAAATGACCAGTGAAAAAGGCACTTAAAATATGCATACTAAGCAGCTGCGCTATCGCGATGATAACGTTTTTATGCACACAATCATGCCCATCATCTTCTTGTCGGTTTGGTTTTTTTGTTGTTTGTTGCCGTTGCACGAGTGCACTACTTTAGCGAAAGTTTACGTTGTATGAAAACCACCCCATTTTCGCAATTTGTTTCGATCATAAACGCTACCGGTCCGTGGATGGATGGATGGATGGATGAAGTGATCCGACAAAAGCGGGTGCACACATTGCGTCACGTCGTTACTCTCAATTATTGGCCTGCTTTAGTCCGCAGTTCAGTAGCCTTTACTGTCGATTTCGGGAACCACTTAATCGGAGCTGTTAACTCGATTAAATATTTTGTTTTTAGTTTGTTATCCCGCGTTCGCTGCCGCGCATCCTCGGGCCGCGGCCCACGTTATCGTTCGTGCCGCTGTGCGATTAAACGTTTTATTGGATTGTTGTAAGGAAAACGGTTAATGCTGTTATTATGTATAAATGTTTCAGCGCGTTTGGCTTGCGTTGATTCCATCTTTACTTTGACATGTGTGTGCGTTTCTTTCGTTCAACTTGTGATTTTCATTTCACCTTTGCACCATTACTTACTTATACGCTTCAGAAAGCACTCGGCTTTAATCCCGACAGCATATACATATGCTGCCCTATTGCATTACAACGCTTAATCTTCTCCCCTCGATATTGGTGGCCGTGTTACACCAGGTTGCCAACAAGAGCCGAGAACACACATAGAAAACAAAAAAAAATGTCTAAATCCTTTCAGGTGCTTTCTCGTGCATCGTAGCGGCCGTCAGTAATGTTTAATTAAAATTCATACGCCTTCTCTATTTTCTCTCTTATTTGCATTCTAATCACCTTCTCGCCAACAACGCAACGATCTTGCCAACCTTATCAACTTCACCATACCGTTTGTGCGTCGTTGCGAACAACGATCATTACCTGTGGCGGGCGGTACGTTATGCGAAACACCACATCCATGACACGCGTCTATTGCCTTCTTTTGTCCGCGTACTCAACCATACAAACACATACACACATCATCTACAACAACGACGTGTGTGTAATCCGCGGGATGTGCGGCACTTCCGGAACCGTGCCACAATCCTGCCACCATCATCATCGGGGGTAAAACAATTGCCTTGCCACAACCGTGTTCCGCCGGGTGGCATTGGGCTGGCTGTGTGCGGTTCGGCGGGACGGATAATACTTATAATCTTACACACTTGCAACGTGCTCTCGCACCGAAACAAAACACACAAAATCTTTCCTTCCCGTTTTCCTTTCGATGGCTCACCCAAAAAACCGCACGCGCCACGATTCGTTTGCATTTTTCGCGAAGAAATTCAAGCCATGCGATTACAGCCAGTTAACAGCGGTTTCTCCACCTGGCACGCCCTATCGTCGTCCTGGAGGCAAGTGTCCCTATCTGTGTGCGTTTGTGTGTGTGTGTGTGTATAACTTTTTTTTCTGTGTTTGCTGTTGCTGCATAATAAGTTGTTGTGCGCCTTTCTAAATACGAGAAGCAGAACAGTTGATAATATGATTTCTTAATGCGTTTTTGTTTTTGGTTTCGAGATCTCTGCTCGGTAGTTAACTTGCACGCTTTTGCTGTATTAGCCATGTAATGCACTGGATTAAACAGTGTGCTTTCTGTTTTCTCTGTCTGTTGTATTTGTTCTTGTGTTAGAATGCACTTCACTCAATTACTTCACTTTCAGACATTCAATTTAAAGTACTGTTTTTAACAACGACTAGCCTTTATTTGCCTCTTCACGGGATATCTGAATCTTCTTACCGCCTCAAAATGGGTAATATTTCAATCAATAATGAAGCACAATTAATACAAGTACTGGTAATAACACACCGCACTTTCTAGCACAGCTCTAGCCTAGATTATTCTTTACCTAAAAAGGATAACCTTTTAATTATTTGATCATAAACACATCCAAAACGATCACACAATGTCCTGCTAAACTCACCTACCGTTCTAGTATCGAAAGGGATGTTGAATCATTTCATGTACTCATATCCAGAGTGTTAGCAAGTATTTAAGGCATTATTGCTGCGGCTATAATGACCTATGCCTTATTGGATGTGGCAGTATTATAGGGATCGTTATTTGATCGTTATTTCGTTTCACACTCTCTATTCATACTATCTGTTTTATCGTTTTAATACTATCTCAAGTCCAGGTCTTCACATGACAGGACCGGGTATAAAATTCCTTCCGTACCGTTGCTCGGTAGCTAGGACTGACCAGTGGCGGATCAAGCCGTTTAGGGGCCCTGAGTGTTAAGGATGTTGGGGCCCAATGCTTCTCGAATTTTGTGTTTTTGTGGGGGGGGATAGTTTTGACCAAATATTTTTTTTTTGTGTAGTAAAGGAGCCCCTTGTTCAGAAACGAGGCCCTCTTGAAAAGTGACCCGAGGAAATCAGGAGGCCCTTTAAAAAATCCTTGTATCAAAGGATTTTAGGGGGGGGCGGTTGTGCAAAGACCTTATTGCGAGGATTTTGGGGGGCGGTTTGGGTTGCGCCAGCGGGATTTTCCTGTTCGGCGGGGCCCCTCTAACTGGGACTGACTAGTTCTTGGAAGTCAAGACAAGAAAAAAGTCTGATCCATCATTCTATGCAATGACATTAAAGCTCACCAGAGCCATTTAGCCCACCGGAGTCTTATTTGGTGAGGTAAAGACACCTTCATTGTTCTTTCAAACATTCGGGGCTAAAAATTTTTCTGAGCATCTTCGCGCCACGTTCAAGGCTAAGAGGGCTTTGTTAGTTTTGGACAGAGTCCATGTCTTAGAAGCGTATGTGAACTGTATAAATGTGCTATTAAGTCGCATCGTTATCCATCGTGACAAGTTGTCGTGAGAAGTTTCTTCATTCTGTAGTATGATCGGTTGGTAGCCTTTTAACCCTAGATAGATGAAGTTTTGGTTGACTTATCTGTACATCACGATATTCGATCCTTTGATATATTATTCGATCATTTGATATACAGATACTAAGTAGAAGGACCTTCAAATTCTTCGCGTTTGTGGTTGGGGGGGGGGGGTACCTTTCTTTGCTCCGTACCAATTATCGAACGATGTGACTTTATCGCGCGTGTCATACCAGCTTGTCACGTATTCAAATTGTGCCACCTTGTACCGCAACATTGATGCCACATGTCGTCCTGTTAATCACTAGACAACACCCAACCAGCTTGCCAACCGCGAAAGGTGTTGGCTCGTGCGCGCGCCCCCGAAGATCTGCCGAAGAGTGCCAACTGTCTTAATGATGGTCCAGTAGTACCATATACGCCTATATATTTGACAAACAGGACACAGCAGCAGCAAAAAAAATACATAAAACACAATCATAAGCGTGGATCCTTCTCGAATCCGCTGCCGGTGTTTTGCTTATCAGTTTGTGGCCGTGCAACAACATAACTACGAAACACGCGGCTGCATGCGATCAGCGAGCAGCAGCATGCGGCTTTCTCTCTCGCTTAATGATTGACAGTTGTGTCACCGTGCCTGCAGAAGAAGCCAGCGAAGATCAGCGTCGAACGTGTACGGCATTCCGGCCGAGTGGCAAAAGTGGCGTTACGCGTTCCAGCACCACACGATCGTTTCTATCTTTCTCATCGATCATCTTCGTCAACGGTTGGGAACAGAGCGTCAGCTGGACATCCCGGGGTAGCTAGCTTGGTTGCATTCAGTGCGCTGGATGCGTGCGAAGTCTTAATTTATATGAATATCCATTATCAATTTACCCAGCTCCATAGCGACCGTGTGCCTGCCTGTGTGCATCATGACATATGACACATTAACGATCGCTTGCAACCGGCCACAACACTTCCCCGTGATCGCGTCACCTGATCGTGATGGATCGTGGAGCTCTGTGGCTCGCACCCCAAAAAAAAAAATGCTCCCGATTTCGCATCGCACCGACAATTATGCGCTCTAGACGTGCAAAATGGATCACATACGAACTTTGCAGTGGATGCAGTCTTAACGATTCTTTGTTTTATTGTTGCTGCACCCAAATTTCCAATTTGCATTCCGTCCTATCTTTTATTTGTAACGTTATCACCAGAAGCACCAATTGCGGTGGCACCGTTAAAAAGCACACGAAAGCTTAATAATAATTTGCAATAAGAGAAACAATTTTAAGGAACACACGAGCCCAGAGCAAACGACGAACGGGCGTAAAAAAACAGACCGAGAACCCCGTAACGACGAATATGTAAATGTGTCCTCCGGGGAAGTTAACCTGGACATGGTTTTGTAAACGGCAGGGAGATCGGGCAGCACCACATTCGTACCATTCGCGCCCCAATTACGCCCCAATGGCAAGTCTGTTGCCATCATTTCATATCTTTTTGTGACGCTCTCTCGCTCTCGCGCCGCCTTACAGTTTGGTAGATCGGCTTGCATATGCAATTAATGCTTTTCCGGCCGGCGTTTAAACTTTTTGCTTCCTTGGAGCGGTGGTGGGGCATGGTGTGGGGGGGTTGGAGTGGGGGCACGAAGAAAATGCATTCGTGTGTGCATACTTCGAACAGCAAAGTTCATGTTGACGACGCAAAAACACTTAACCAGGCACACTTATCCCCGAATGTGGCTGACTGAAACACACACACTGGGAAAGGGTATGTCTTAATTCCTAGTTATGTTTCACCCCGTTCACCCTCCTCCTGTTGTTCTTCCACCACACCCTAGCTTGCGGCCTATCCCGCGGGCTGTAAATTCTTTCCAAACACTCTCGAATCCGAGAGCAGAAACAAACAAACAAATAAAAACTCAGCAACGGAAGATAACAGACAAAAAAACAATCTCAAACCCCAGCACACCGGCCAACTCCGGGAACGGTAATTTTATGGTCAATTGGATATGGAGCATCAGTGGGTAACAGTAGCGGCCAGCAGCAGCAGCAGCAGCAGCCCTTCTTATCGATAGCACGATCGTGGCCACGGTTCACGCTGTAATTCCGGCAAATGATCGATTCGAATGCCGATTACACTCACCACGGTAATGGGCACGTGCAGAAATTAATGTAAAAACAAACACATCTCTATCTATGCTACCGTTCCCTCCATGTCTTACCTACCTACCTCCCTTGTTTCCCTGTCTGGTATGATTACCTTGTATCGTAGCAGCTGGGCTGTTGGTACGAGCGGTAACGGGGTATGTCATCGTAACACCACTCTATGCCAATCCAAGTGATGCTGTGGCTGCATTGATAACTACACTGTACCACTGCTGATCGATAGCTTAACGATGTAAGGACACACGTCAACACGCGCTGCCAAGGTGTTGCACGACAGGATGAAGACAATCGTAAACAATCGACCGAACGGCCGTTCCGGGACACATCCGAACATGTGCTTTCAGACACTTCGACCGTAGAGTTGCAAAATTATGACAACTTACAACCGAGCAACCGGGAATCTGTGTCAGCAACGCCGAAATGCAATTGGTGTTGAACTTAATTTTCTCACTCATAACCCAGGCGCAAATCAATACAGTTGTTTCGCGAGTGTAAAATCGTGTTCGCGTGACAGACGATCTTGCAGCACTCGCAGTCACTGTTACGAACTGAGGGGAAAGTTTCAATTAGTTTTTGATGGAAATAAGTATGTTTATTATCACTGTAATTGAAGATTTTTTCTTAATAATATTACAATTGAGCGATAACCCTGAGCAATTGGTAACAGCGACATAACTGGATGATGAAACATCATCTAAGGATGAATCCACAGCTGTTAGTTAGAGGCTTCCGTATGTAAATATTTTCTTAAATGATATGTAAATAATGTTTCTAAATTTTAATCATTTGTCCTGTAAGATGCTTTGGTGTTTAACAAGCAATAGGCTTGTAATGACTGGTGAATTTCCCTCTTTGACTGGTTACCCTGTAATGACGGGTCCGTTGGTCCCTTTGTCCTACTTAAGATCTTTGCAATTGCTGACGTCCTTAATGGATTTTATGGATAGAAGCAATTTCGAAACGATATTTTATGTAGGTTACATAAAACATTGTATCCGGTTAATAAAAAGCCAGTCTCAACAATAAAACTCATAAGATATGGATAAGATACAAGTATGGCATCATGCCATTAACTGTCTTAACAGGACGCTGTAAAAGAAGTTTTTAAACTTTGAATAAGCATACTTCTTTGACTACTTTGTGGCGAACAAATAAGCTGATACGTGAACCCCATTTAACGTTATTCGATTTATTCCAAATCAAATCCATTTAACTGTATCAATATTTCACACCAATATGGTCATTGGTATTTCTATAATTTTGATACATGAAAGATTTTTTCACATAAGGAAAAATATAGGTGCTTTTTAAAATATGTAATTGTCGTAAAAACATGATTTTTTATTTCCCGTAAACTTATTTTAACCTCATCTAGAAATATTTTGTGTTACTCTAAAGAAATTGCACTTTTCTGGCCACAGAAGAAAATATATCTTATGGCAATTCCCGCTTAAATATCGATCGATCGATACTTAAATATCCGTCTAATGACATCCTTGTATTGACCAGATTTGCACTAAGAGAAGGGGCAGAAACCACTCAGGGAAGCTAAAAGAGCAGACCTTGTAAAACACTTTAATTTTTGTAGAGGAAAATCCAGACATTATAAAAAATATTGTTTGAATGTTTAAATTAATGAATGATCCTACTTTATTGCGTACGACACTCAGAAGCACAATCATTCTTAAGTGATACAATTATAGGATTATTTTACTAAAAATCTTCAACTAAATTTGTGTAAAACCTCTTTTAACGTTTTTTGCAATATTAAATACTTACTTATTAGGCGGTAACACCGCTTCACCTTTTTCCATTGTCCCAGCCATTCTGTGGGAAGTACCAACACCATAATTCCAACTTAGTTTAGGCCTACCACACCTCCTCTGACCCTGTGGACTTTTCAAAAAATACTTTACGAGCTGGGTCGTCCGGTGCCGTTATCATGACATCTCTAGCCGACCGGAACCTGACGACCCTAATTCGCTGCACGCTGGTGAGATCGCCGTACGGCTAGTAGAGCTTATCACTGTAGCAGATGATCAATTGTCTTTCTACACATATAAGGCAATGCAATGCTATATTGGGCGGTCTTTTTCGATTGTTCTTATGACGTTATCTCAACGTTCGAGTATTATTCTCATGTTTTTTGCATCTATTCATATCGTGGTATTTACTGGACACAACCGTAAGCTATCCAGCCACGGGAATAAGATAAAAAGCCGTCCAAGACTTTTCGTGATTATAGTGCCAAAAGAAGAAGAGTGTTATGTTTAATGGTGACCTCAATATAATCCAACCAATTACAATCATTACGAAGATTTATACAGGTTAGGTATTGGAGAAAAGGCTCATTGACCCCAACGCACTCAGTCTGAGATACAATTTTGATTGTACCGTAACTGAATACTTTGATCGTGATAATAGAAGCTCTCTCTAGTGAAACGTAATTAAACAGATCTTTTAAATTAAATATTTCGCCAAAAAGTTTGCTCAATACAACAAACTACATGGAGAAAATTAATCAACATTTAATCATCAACAGAGTCATTCCTCTTTCAATCCGCTTACCATCCTTTCCATTCCCTCGTGGCCCAATGAAACCACCTCTGCCACATTATTACCAGCTACAGTAGCGATTAACGCATCTTGAATGTTGGACAAATTGTAACATTTGTAGCCGTTTACAAAAGCAAACCAACATACAAAAAAAGCTTTCAAAAACAAACTCGAAACACGCTGTTGTGAGCTGTCTGTGCGGTGAGATCGGTAGTGCAGGGTAGTAGGCTCACACACACACGCACACACAAAAAAAAACACCACAACCCAACATCAACTACTAAAACAGACAAAAACATCGGCGTCTTTTAAGCTTACCCTCGCTCTAGCCCTTACTCTCGTCTGGGGGTTGTTTTTTGTTTTGCAAGCTTCGAAACAATGGTCGGTGAAGCGATATTTAATTATTGCATTTTCAAATCGCTGCCCACAGATTGACATCGTTGTTGTTGTGGTGCAGCAAAAAGAAAACTCGATCGCTACACTCCCTCCACACGATAATCCACCGACCAGGTAAGGCGGCCATCTTAAGCCTTCCCTCACGTACCCTGATTTGAGAGCAGTAAGTGTAGTAAGTCGGGGAGGGTGGAGAGGTTATTAATAAGTAGATTAAAGCCCGCGGATAATATCTGCGCACACTGATTCGCGCACCACCCAATCACCGCGCACACGTAAACGAGAGGGAGGCATTTTGTTCCAGCCCAGTGTGGCCTCTGATTGAAACGCTGGTTGTGCGGTGCGTGGTACAGTATAATTTCGCGGATTGGTGATCGTCGACCCGGGGTCTTAATCCACACCCCTGTCTACGATTATGTGTCTATTGTGTACACAAAAAAAAACACCCCTGAACGAGCACTGAGAGTATAAGATCATTGGAGCAGCATTCGAAGTACTGGAACTGTGGTGGGAAGAATTTACCCTTCCAATCGTGTACCTTTTAGCACAGACATTGGATAAGAGCTGTGCCAAACTGGCGAGCAATACCATTTCCATTCCAATCTGTACTTCCAACCAAGATGGGGAAGACAGAATCACCTCTGATGCATGAAGTGTTCGGTTGGGTGATGCACCGTACCGGTCATTAATGTGCCGCACGTTGCTCGCACTAATCTTGTAACAAATAGGGTTGCAAGTTAAGCGTAGATAACAAACACCGAGCAATGGTCAATTATATTGCGAAAACGATTCAATCACGTGAAGAAATTCGAAACGGGTAAAGAAAATGTGACCCAGAAAAAAAAGAAGCTACAGTGGCTCGAAGGGAAATCCGGACAGCTTAAATACTTTGAGGACAATTTTCAAAGTGCGTGGGCTGGTTCGTCCAAAAAGTGGTTTTTCAAGGCTTCTCCGAATTTAAAATCCTGTAATTATTTGTTTAATTTTCTTTTCACTCCTAGTACAGATATAAAACGTTTTTAAATAATTTCTACACATTTCTAACCACCAATTGTAACACAATTTCGTTGAACTGCCTATCCGGCTCGTTTGACGTATTTTACAAGGTATGGAGCTACTGTTATTTTTCAAACATGGCCATTCATTTATGTCTGTATATTAAGATGATTTTTGCCAATCATTTGGACAATTTTCCAATGGCCATATGCATGCCAACCACGACATACCGTATGGGTTTAAACCTTTGTTAAAAGCATATCCACAAATTATGCATAGAATTGCAATAGTTATAAAATATGTACAATAGTTGTATTTAATACTCATTTTGTAAAAATAATCATCCACTTGTAAAATATCCACTTTAGCCAAAACTATGTTTTTAGTATTTGTCGTACAGTTTTGACATGTTCAGAAACGAATCAGTTCGCATCAGTTCCTCTTCTTATTGCTGATTAAATACAAGCCCTAATCGTGGCAAGATATTAGGTTTCTTGATGAACCTTATCCGTATCGAACCAGGAACAGCACCTTTTAAGGCTGTTCTTTTTTTCGTAGCTATCAATGTTATTCCGTCTGCTAAGTATCTCTTGCAAGCGTTTTTTGACAATATTTGTTAACCAAAACTTTTAAATCTCCCGTGACCCGCGGACTTTTGGTTACAAACTTAACAGATAGCGTTGTATATTTTGTGTTATCCGTCTTTACCTACTTTCCCCTAAATTGGTTGACGTCCTGGTATGAAAAACCTAACGCATCGAAATGTAATGCTGTTCACTCTCCTAGATCTAATAATTATACGTGATTATGATAATTACTATACGCAACCTTCCTTATTTTAACCTTTTATAGGGCAACACAACAGAACTACGGGGTGTAAGCTAAACTACAAGTGATATGAAAATAGGATTATATTTTGGTACGCTGTTTTAAGCGTTTTTTTTTATTATAAAGGATTTTTTTACACAAGTAGTGGCTGTCTCTTTTATTAATTTTAGGGCAAGTGTAACGTTGTTGTTGCGAAATCACTATAAGAATTGTTGCTGCAGTGAAGCAGAAGCTTTTAAGCTGGCAGCTAGTAGAGCAACTCGTTTGGGACATTCTTATGAAGTTCGGGATATTAAGATCCCCATGAACCTAAACAACAATTCTTCTGGCCGATATTAAACAATGTTTTTAAGACCGATCTCTTATTAACATTTATTTACACTTTCAGCATCATTGATTTTTGCTTCGTTGGTACAACAACCTCGAGAAGTCTGCCTTTCTTGACTTAATTATTCTTTAGCTAGTCAGTGATGCATATGGGCCAACGATCCTAAAGGGATTTCAAACCTGTTCCTTATTGTTATATGCCCCATGGATCATTGACACCTGTTCTATTTATTATAGCTGGGGACTCATATCGGTTGTTTAGTGGGGTTTTTCATTTCTTGGACGCCTCAATTTTGTTTTGTTGTGGTTTAACTTGAATTTGAAAAAACTTGAGTGTTTTGTTGTGGTTTAACTCAATTGAATAGTTAGATCCCTGTCCCGTACATTGGATCCAATCGAATGGGATTTTGTACATCATTCATATATTGTTCTTACGATCGATCTCTCTTTTACACAGAGACGTTGATCTATGACCTATATAAGCAGTTTCTCCACCATAATTCAGTACATTTTGTTTTAAGCTCTTAAAAAGATCGCCAGTAGTCAGTCGTCTACAAACAAATCTATAGGAAAACAACCCTGCCCCTTCTAAACAACATTACCGGATCAAAGCAAGTTTTATTTAAAAACTATCTTGAAATCCAAGCCACCGGTGATTGTAGTTATGGAAACTTTCCTTCATGCTGCAGCTGAGATCGTTAAGTAATGCAACTGTCCGGTTTTCCATTTGTCGTGCGAAAATTTGACTTCCTGTACTCTTTTGACTCTCGATGGTTAATAGAACGCTGCATACAGAGATGAGTGAAGAAGAACCATGATTACACAGCTCTTTGGCTAAGAAAATGGTCTTCAAAGTCGAGCAATTGTTCGATTCTAAGGTGTCCCGATTTCCATTTGAGTCTCACTGTGCATAAAAGCCTCGGAATAATGTCTTGGTCACACTTGTCCTAAGCAAAAGATAATTATATGACAACGGTATGGACAAACAGTAAGTGAAATCTGCTTTATAATATCACACCTTATGTTTAGTTGTGAATACGTTATAGCCTGTGCCTTCTATATTTGAGCATTTCCTTCTCTGCTTTATTAGGCTTATCGATTAACAGCTTGAATGGGTAGTGTATTGTGGTTATTAGTGTAGCTTCTTCTTGCTTTTCTATGTGCAGCGTCTGCAGGAATCTTAATGTTGGTTTAGTTTTGTAAATTAAATTTAGAAACGCTTCTGCATGTTCCCGTTTGGTAAATGTTTAACACAACTGCCATTAGAGTAGCTCCAATCGTGTCAACAAAAAACACAACCCGATTTTGCTGTCCTTTGCTAATATTATTCTTTACTCCATGCAGAAATCAAGGCACGGAAAAAGCATTCAGGTGAGTAAAGTTCTGATAGTGGAGCTTTACCTTTACTTTCAACTATGCCTTAACACACCCGAGAAAACTTTTCCTGTCCGTTTCAGAAAAAGACTCCGGCTTCCTGAGGATTGGTTCCCTGAACGTGCGGGTGAAGAAAACCACCGAAGCCTTCAGCAACTTCCTGGGAGTGGGCACAAACCAAACGAGACTACCGCCGACAGCGATTAGATCGAGCGCCCCACCCGACACACTATTTATCGACAAACTGCACAAAACCTGGGGCTCGGCCGATAACATTCCGGTAACGTGTGATGCAAACTATTTTTTGCCGCGATTTCTTTCTTCTCCTAATCAACGATTGTCCCACTCTACTCTGAACGCTTTTTTCACAGAAGGAAGATTCGGCCATGCCACCGCCCAAGTATGGACCAGTGAAGAAACGACGCCAGAAACGGGACATCGAGTATGATCCTAGCAATGATCACTTTAGTCAGAGTATGCCGACCACACCGAGCCAGATACGGGCACCGGTCGGTACGCTGTCGGAGAATCCCGATGGTGAATCGATGGGTGATTCCGATTCCGATACGGCCTGTGGATTTGACTCCAACTGGAGGCCAACCTACATTTGATTTCTCTTTTTTTTTCTGTACATTCGTGTGAAAATGTATACTCATCGTTAGAATTAGTTTTTGTACTCCTGTCGACGCATTTGTTTCTAGCAGAATGGGAAAAAATATGAATTCAATAAACCATATTAATTAAAGGAAGAAAAATAAATATTTTTTGGTAAATTCGTAGTTATAAAGTAATTTTCTATAGTGTATTTTGGTAGACGAGAAAGATCGATCAAAAATTCATCCAAGACACAAACCTACAGCCCAACTGATTCGAACTATTTTTTAACTCGATTTTTAACAGCTGCTGCATAAACTCTACCGATTGCATTCTGTTGCAGTCGCATTCAAACTATCAACTTTAGTTAACTTTTTTTTGTCTAATATAAATCATTTGTCATTTCAATATTCACCTAAATTTGCACTCGTGGATTCGAAACTATTCTTAACGTACTGTGACCCGGTAGATGAGTGTTTCTTTCTCTTGCAATACGAATTGTAAAAAAAAATACAAATTGTTCTGTTTGACAGAAATTTCAATAACGATAAGCAAAGGCTTTTAAGGCAAAAAATATTAGCATAAACAATGTTTCTACAATTTAAGAGATCTCAAGTCTTCGTTTGCTGTAATACTTTTGGAATTTTTCCTAATTTTATGAGCAATAATTCATTCTAAAGCGGAAGATCATAACTAAAATATCAAGAATCTTTCAAAACTATGAGCTTTTAAAAGATAAATCTCACGCTGCACATCGACTGCATAGAAATCATTCCGAATTTGTCGTAACCGTCCTGTACCATACCCAAAATTTGAATTTAAAACGTAAACACCCGATTGTACTAGTTTTTTCACCAGGCGCTCCAACAAATTGACAGCTGACGTTGGTGTGTGGCTCACCTCAGCTCCTAAGCACCTTGTTGTTTACACATGCGGCGACATACCAAAACAAAAAACACGTTGTTCCGCAAGTGTATTCGCCGCATTCATAGACAAATAACGAATCCACCTTTTCCACAATATGGGACGCAAGGATAAAAATAAAAAGAAAGGCAAAGGAGCGGAAAAAACATCCATGAAAACGGACAAAAAGCTTGTGGCGAAGCAGAAAAAATTACTGGCGAAACTGGGTGAAGTGAGTACACCAGGATACCGGCGTTTGTAGAGCTTCGTAGACACGGATTACCATAAAACCGTTTCCGTTTGATTGCAGGAAGATATCGAAAACATTGTTGCCAAATACGAAACGAAGGACACCAAATCGTCCGATCTTACCGAAATCGTTTGTCCACCACCGACAGCCCGCGTAAACGTGGGCATCTGTGCCCATCCGGCTGATAAGGAAGAAATATTCATCCATGGCGGTGAGTTCTTCAATGGGCAACAGACCGTCATTTACGGCGATTTTTACTCATATAATGTGGCAAAAAATGAGTGGAAAACGTTGAAATCATCCATCTGTCCGGCTCCGCGCAGTGGCCATCAGATGGTATCGGTTGCGACGGATGGTGGTCAGATTTGGTTGTTTGGGGGTGAATATGCTTCGCCCTCGCAGCTGCAGTTCTATCACTACCGCGATCTGTGGGTGTACCGGATGGCGAAGAAGCAGTGGGAAAAACTGAACGCTCCCAATGGTCCCAGCGCTCGCAGTGGCCATCGGATGGTGGTCACACGCAAGAAACTGTTCGTGTTTGGTGGATTCCACGATAATAACGCTTCCTATCGCTATTTTAATGATCTGTACGCATTTTCGCTGGAGAACTACACCTGGACGAAGATAGAGGCGGCCGGGACAGCGCCGCCAGCCCGTTCCGGTTGTTGCATGGTTGCTAATACGGATGGAAAAATTCTTATCTGGGGTGGCTACTCAAAAACCAACGTGAAGAAGGAAATTGATCGAGGCACAACGCACACGGACATGTACACACTGGTGGCCGATAAGCAGGACACAAAGGGACAGGCCAGTGGTTACAAATGGAGCAGCGTTAAACCGAATGGCAAAAAGCCGGCACCAAGAAGTGGAATGGCGGTTGCAATTGCACCGAACGGTAAGGCGTACGCGTTCGGTGGCGTAATGGACACGGAAGAGGATGAAGAGGACGTGAGGGGATTGTTTAGCAACGAGCTGCATGCGCTCGACACCAATGCCGGTACCTGGCGAAAGCTGGAGTTGACGGCAAAGGCACGGAAAAGCACTTCCAAGCCGGCGGACGTAGAGATGAGCCAGGAAGAGAAGCAAGCGATCGAGGCAAAGAAGATCGTATCGGACGATGGCGTTTTTACCATGACCGTTGGAGGTAGTAGTGGTAGTGGAGGAGCGGCTAAGGATGCAGGCAAAACCGATGGAGACGATAGTGCTGATGTCCTCGATCTTGGAGGACCTTCGCCGAGAATGAACGCAGCCGTCGTTGTGTGTAAGGGGCAACTGTTTGTGTACGGTGGCCTTTTTGAGCCCGGTTCCAGGCAGTTTACTTTGAGTGATCTTTACTCGCTAGGTACGACAAAGACCCTTCTTTTGCAGATGTAGTAAAGAAAAGATTTAAAAATTAATTGCCTTTCCTTTGCCCTAGATCTACACAAGCTGGATGTGTGGAAAACGTTGATTGCCAACAGCTTAAACTCAAGCGAGTGGCTCGGTTCCGATAGCGAAGGAGACTCTTCAGACGATGAAGATGATGATGATGACGACGACGATGATGATGATGAGGACGACGACGATGATGACAGTTCGGAAGATGATTCTTCCGGTATGGAAACGGAGTGAGAGACTGTTGTATCATGAGCATTACCTCCTTTCTATTGTATGTACTAAATTAAAATAAAAGCTTCAAACGATAATCATGGTGGCGTTAAGGTCTTCCGAAATCATTGCAGGACTAAGTTCGTGGCCAGACTGGCTCTCCGAATGCAAAACAGACTATCCTGCTACGGATAAAACGAAGGTAAGGAAAGCCAATAATGGCTAGACCTCGCAACCTCTTGGGTTTGTATAAGAAAGTGAATTGCTGTCGTAATAAAAATGGAGATCTGATCGGATACCACATGCGGATTCAAGTGGAGACCAATCGGAGGTCCTCTCGCAATTGGCTGAGCGCTATTAATGAGTTATCAAACCAACTGTTTAACCCCGAAAAGTCATCCATCAGTTTAAGAATAATGAGGCACCGACGGAGTAGTGTCGAAATTCATATAAAATGGTGGTGCCAGCACTCGAGCGAAGGAAATTGATCAAATTATTACTGAAGTAAGGTATTTAGGTAAGAACAACAAGGCACCAGCTACCGACGGAATAGAAGCCGAGCTGATCAAAAACGGAGGTGCAGCACTCGAACAGGAAATTCATCAAATCATTACTGAGGTATGGGATAGCGAATCGATGCCTTGTGATTGGAAACTCGGCATCATCTACCCCCTATGCTAGAGTGCAGAAACTACATGGGGTATTACGGTGTTGAATACCGCCTACAAGATTCTCTCCCTAGTTATACAAGATAGACTTGTCCCATTCATTGAAGAGATAGTTGGAAACTATCAGAGAGGATTCCGAAACGGAAAATCAACCACTGAACAGATATTCACCATGCGGCAAATTGTTTAATTGTTTATTTAATTCAACGGACCACGTGAGGCCCCCTTGAAGCGTATTTAGCAACATTTTACATAAAAAACATGCAGTTGAACTTGTCATATACAAATTAACCTAAAGTCGGACGCACAGCACGAATAATGTTGTAAAACGCGGCGCGCGACATGTCCGGTTGGTGACGATCACAGACAGCGTTAAAGTCACGGCACATACATAAAAAAAGGATCAGAGGCGCCGAATCGTGTACGGCGAACCTCTACGTCGAGAAACGATCTTGCACGTAGCGGTCTAGGAATAACGTACACATTTAAGCCGGCGAGTAATACTGGCGCGTCGATCCGGTTGTCCAGGAGACCCGCAACAAACAACCTTCGAGCGTTGCAATTTCGCTGATTTAGCGACTCCAGGCCTAGCAACGCACATCGTCCTTCATAGTTCACTTGGACCCTCCAGAAGCGCAAAGCGAATCGCGTGATTTTCCGCTGGATGGATTCCAGGCGGACCAGGGACCGAGCAGCTGACGGCCACCATATAATGGAAGCTTATTCCAGAACCGACCACACCAAAGAACAGTGAAGCATCTTGATGCAAACCGGATCCGTGAAGTCACGAGCTATTTGTTTTAACAAACCGATCAGTTGGTTGCCCTTAGTGACAATGTGTTCAAGCTGGTCGTGGAAGCTCAACTTCTCGTCAAGGAGCACTCCTAAGTCCCTAACACAGCTTTAGAGCTCAATGGTAGAACCGTTTAATGTGTAATCGTACACTAAAGGGCACCGCTTTCTCGTAAACGTTACGACAACACACTTCTCGACGCACAGATCAAGACCGTTCTTTGAACACCAGGAGTGGAAAGAACAAAGAGGAGCTTGAAGGCGGAGGTGATCAGAACGGTTGTGGATCGGCAGGAATAGCTTCGTATCGTCCGCGTAAAGGAGGTGACTGCCAGCAGGGAGCACCCGAGTTACGTCATTTATAAAAATGACGAACAAAAGCGGTCCAAGGTTACTTCCTTGAGGCACACCCGAGGAAGCTTCGATGCGATGCGAGGTATGAGGTCCCATTTTCATGCGGTATGAACGATCAGCGAGGTAGGAGCGCATTCAGGCCAACAGTTGCACGGGTAGGCCAAGCGCCTGGAGCTTGGCAAGCAGCAAGGAGTGTGGGACGCTGTCAAAGGCAGCTTTGATGTCTATATACACCGCGTCTATTTGATCACCGGCATCGATAGTCCTATGACAAAGGCTGACAAACTCAAGCAGGTTGGAGGTGGTTGAGCGCCTAGGGACGAAACCGTGTTGGGCAGCGCTGAGGTAGTTCTTCTTGGAAATCTTGGAGAAGATGGCGGAGCAGCAGCTACACTCCTACCATCTCTTCATTGATTTTAAAGCCGCATACGATAGCATAGCCAGGGTAAAACTGTACGACGCAATGAGCTCATTTGGAATCCCGGCCAAGCTTACCAGGCTTGTACGTATGACAATGACCAACATCACATGCCAGGTGAAGGTGGATGGAAAACTCTCAGGGCCCTTTGCTACCACCAAGGGTCTGCGCCAGGGAGACGGGCTTGCTTGTCTCCTAATCAATCTGGCGCTAGAGAGGGCCATCCGAAACTCGGAGGTGGAAACTTCGGGGACCATCTTCTATAAGTCACTCCAGATCTTGGCATACGCTGATGACATAGACATCATTGGTTTGAGGCTCTCCTATGTAGCAGAAGCTTACCAAAGGATCGAGCATGCGGCACTGAACCTCGGGTTGGAGAGCAACGAGGCAAAAACCAAAATGATGGTGGCACCACCAGCGGCCCTGCTAACTAACACTGATCTACGCAGGGGTGATGTACAGATAGGTGATCGCACCTTCGAAGTCGTCCAAAACTTCACCTATCTGGGGTCAAAAGTCAGCACCGATAACAACATAGAAGTTGAATTGCGCGCAAGGGTGCTGGCTGCCAGCCGGTCATACTACAGTCTGAGGAAACTTCTCCTCTCAAAATACCTGTCGCGACGGACGAAGCTGGGACTGTACAAAACCTTTATAGTCCCAGTACTCACATACGCCTCTGAGACATGGACTCTGTCCAAAACTGACGAAACCCTCTTAGCCGCGTTCGAGAGGAAGATGCTCAGAAGGATTTTTGGCACCGTATGTGTGGAAGGACAATGGAGGAGCCGCTACAACGACGAGCTCTATGAGCTGTACGGTGAACTCACCATGTACGGTGCAGCGAACTAGGCTCGCCAGGCTCCGGTGGGCTGGTCATGTCATGAGAATGGCACCGGACGACCCAGCCCGTAAAGTCCTTTTAGGCCGTCCACATGGACAGAGGAGGCGTGGTAGGCCCAAACTGAGATGGAGTGATGGCGTTGATGCGTCCGCCAGAACGGCCGGGATAATGGATTGGCAGACGACGGCGCTAGACCGTGAGCGGTATCGAGGATTGTTGCAGCAGGCCAAAACC